>RJWM01021925.1:0-34501 GCA_004363535.1 Dasyprocta punctata
GATGAATCTTACATGTCTATATCTGTTAATATCCCCAACCCCTAGGAAGGTAATGATATGCAATATTGTAACTACTGCCAAACTTCAACCACCTCAGTGTGTAAACCTACAATGTTATCATATCAGATCTGTTGTTGTTGTTTGTCTGTCTTTTTTGACTTTTATTTCTAGCTTCTGTATCTATTTTCTCTTAAATAAAAAAAAAACATTATGGTCTCAAGGTGCATCCATTTTCCTACAAATGACACAAGTTTATCCTTTGTGGAAGAGTAGTACTCCAGTGTGTGTAAATACCACATTTTCTTTATGCATTCATCTATTTGTTGGATATATAGGCTGCTTCCAAGATTTAGCTATTATTAATTGTACAGTATAAATATGGATATGCATGTATCACTATAATATGATGTCTTGAACTCTTTTGGAAAGATACCTTGAAGAGGAATACCAGGATCAAAAAGAGTTTCTAGCTTTAGATTTATGATGAACCTAAATAATCCATAGTGGTTGCACTAATTTACATTCCCACCAACATATAGGAGTGTTCCTTTTTCCCCACAGCCTCACCACATTTGTTATTCTTTGATTTCTTGATTAGGACCATTCTTTTTGGATTAAGATAAGATCTCAGTGCTGTTTTAATTTGCATTTCTTAATGACTTCAATAGTGAACATTTCTTCATGTAATTACTGGCCACTTGTGCTTCTGAGAAGTGCCTATTTATTTCACTTGCCCATTTTTTAATTGGGTCATCTGTTCTGTGTTTCTTTTCCTTTTTCCTATAAAAGAAAAACACAGAACAGATGACCCAATTTTGCATGTGTGTGTGTGTGTGTGTGTGTGTGTGTGTATTTTTTTTTTTCTAGAAATTGGTCTTCTGTCTGAAGTGTAGCTGGCAAAAATATTTTCCCATTTTGCAGGTTGTATCTTCCCTCTCTTGGTTGTTTCTTTTCCTTTGCAGAAACATTTTAATTTTATATGATCCCATTTGTTCCTACTTGGTACTATTTCCTGTGCAACCAGGGTTCTATTCAGGAAGCCCTATACCTATGATTTCCAAGAGTTTTACCTATTTTGTATTACAGCAGGTAAAGTGTTTCTGTTTGAACATTTAGAATTTTGATTCATTTTTATTTTTGCTTAGTACGTGGTGAGAGATATGGGTCTAGTTTCAATATTCTGAAACTGTATAGCCAGCTTTCCCAGCACTATTCGATAAAGTTCTTTCCTCCAGTGTATGTTTTTGACCCCTTTGTCCAGAAAACAAATAGTTGAGTGTGCCTGGGGTTGTTTCTGCAGCCTCTCTTCTGTTCCATTGATTCTCTTGCCTGTTATTGTGTAAGTACTATGCTGTTTTTTCAAAGTAGTTTTGTAATATAACTTCACATCTGGCATTATGTTGCCTCCTGCTTTGGTCTTGTTACTCAGGATTAGTATTGCTATTCTGGGTCTCTTCTAGTTCCATGTTAATTTCTGGATTATTTTGAGAATGCCATTGGTAGTTTGATTGGAATTGCATTAAATTTTTATGTAACTTTTGGAAGTACGCCTATTTTTACTACATTGGTTCTGCCTATCCAGGGACATATGATGTCTTTCCATTTTCCGATGTCCTCTTTAATTTTTTTTTCAGAGCACTGTAGTTTTCCTTGTAGAGGTCTTTCACTTTGTCTTAGTTACTTTTCTCACTCCTGAGGCAAAATGCTGAATATCCACAAATTCAAGGAAGAAAGGTCTATTTAGCTCACAGTTATGGAGGTTTCAATCCATAATCCGATGGTTCCATAACAGGGCGGCACATGACAGAGAGGCAACAATTCATGCCAGAGGAAGACAGCAAAAGCAACAATGATCAGAGACAGAAGCAAGCCTCATTCTTCCCTTTTTATCTTATCCAGACTGCTGGGATTAGAGCTGTGCGAATCCAATCAGTGGACTGGTCCAGCAATCACCCACCCTTAATCCCAGCACCCTTAATCCCAGCATTAAGCAGTGAATCAGTCATAAGCTCCAGATTCAGCTTCTTCTGAAAAAGTCCCATCTAAAAGTGCATGAGGCTTTGAGAGGACATACTTCTCCATTTTTGTTGGATTCTTGTGTGGTTTTGAAATCAGAATAATGCTAGCTCCAGGAATACTACTGGTAGTACTCCTTCCTTTTTAATTTCACTGAAAAGCTTGAGGAGTACTGATGTTACATCTTCCCTAAAGTTCTTATAGAATTCAGCAGTGAATTCATCCAGACCTCAGCTTTTCTTAGTTGGTGTGTTTTTTACTACTGCTTCAATTTCATTGTCTATTTTTGAATTATTCAGGTATCTTTCTGGTTCAGTTTTGGTAATTCATATGTATGTAGGGATTTATCCATTCCTTCTGAGTTCTCCAATTCATTAGGGTACTAGTTAGTCAATTAGTTACTAATAATCTGGATCTCAGTGCTGTCTATCGTGCTTTCATCTTTCTTTTCTAATTGCACTGATATAGGTCTTTTCTTTCCCTTTTTGGTAAGATAGGCTAAGGTTTGTCTATTTTGTTTATTCCTTCAAAGAACCAACTCTTGGAGTCATTGATTCTTTTTTGTTATTTTTTAGCCTTGATTTTATTGATTTCTATTTTCATCTTTATAATTTCTTTCCTGGTACTAGCTATAGGTTTTGTTTGATCTTGTTTTTCTAGGACATTGAGTTTTATCATTAGGTTATTTATTTGGGTTCACTCTGTTTTTCCAATGTAAACATTCACAACTATAAACATTCCTCTTAGGACTGATTTCATTGTGTACCATAAATTCTGCTATGTTGTACTGGCTTTATTATTTCATCCTAGTAACTAACATATTTCTTCCTTTATTTCTTATAAATGCAATGATTATTCATAATAATTTCCATGCATTTGTATAATTTCTGTGGTTTCATTTACCTTCTAGTTTCATTGTACAGTGATCTGTTTATATAAATAATGCAATTTCAGTTCTCTTCCATTTACTTAGGCGTGCTTTATTGGCTAGCATGAGGTCTATTTTCAAGAAAGTTCCATGTGCTTCTGAGGAAAACGTGTATTCTGTGGTCAGGTAGAACACTTGATAGATATCTATTAAGTTCATTTGTTCAAAGGTTTGGCTCAATTCTGTTGTTTTTGTTGATTTTTGTCTAGTTGATCTATTTGTGACAGTGAGGTATTGAAAGTCCCCCACTAAATTGTGTCTATGTTTATCTTATCTTTTATGTATAGTAGTACTTGTTTTATGAAGTTTAGTATGCCATTGTGTTCCTTCTCTACAGCACACTGTAGGATTTTGTTTCTTGATTCGTTCTGCTAATCTGTGTCTTTTGATGGAAACTGAGACCATTTAGACCAATTGAGTGTTGTTCCTGATAAGTATTGTCCTGTTCCTAGCATTGCATTATTTTTATGATGCTGATTCCCTTTCTTCCTCTTTTATTTAACTGTTCACCCTACTGATATATTCATTACCTTGGACATTTTGTCCTTATTGTTACTTTTTAGGATACGCTTAAGAATTTTTTGGAGTACTGATTTGATGGTCATGAATTTCTTTAGGTGTTGTTTATCATGGAAATATCTTATTTCTTCATCAATTTGGAAAGATAGCTGTAGGATATATCACTCTCAATTGGAAACTGTTTTCTTTTATGGCCTAAAAGCACTTCACTCCATGCTCTCCTGGACTTTAAGGTTTATATTGAATGAAGTCTGTGGTCATTCTGAAGGGTCTACCTTTATAGGTGATTTGTTGTCTTTCTCTAACCACTTTTAAGATTCTGTTCTTGTGTTGAACTTCTGGGATGTTGCCTGATGTGTCACAGAGAGGTTTTTTTCTGATGTAGCTACTTAGGGTTCTTTATATCTCACATATTTGTATGTTAAATTCTCTTTCATTATTTGGCATTTTTCTGCTATACTTTCAATAAATAGGTTTTCTATGCCATTTGTACTGTCTTCTGATTTTTCACTAATTCCAATTAATATTAGATTGCACTTATTATGTCATCTAGCAGCCGTTGGATCCATTTTTCATGTTCTATTATTGTTATTATTGTATTTCTCATTAATTGTTTAGTGACAATAACCCTGTCTTTTAGTTCTGACACTGTCCTCATATTGATCACTTCTCCTCCTCACACATTTGATAAAATTTTTAATCTTTTGAATTTTGGAACCATTTTAGAGACTCCAATTCTTTTTTATGCTGCTCATTTATGTTTTGTATCATTTTGTTTAACTCAGATAACTTTTTGTTTGTGTTTTCTGCAGACTTGCCGGTTTTTGTTTGTTAGATCTATTATTTGTTCATATAAAGCTTCTATGGGTTTGTCAAGTGCGTTGTTGATATTTTTTGTCATTGCTTTTATCCTTTCAGATAATTTTGCTATGTGACTTCTGATTTCCTCTCCATCAGTGTTCCATGGATCAGCTTTGTGGGAGTTGGGAGTTTGGGGAGACATTTTGTCTTCTCAAGTTCCTGTTTGTTTGTTTGTTTGTTTGTTTGTTTTGCTGAGGCTTGTGAGTTGATTATAATGGAAAGCTTTGTTACTAGTATGGAGACCTCTTAAGTTAGTGTGTGCTTTTCAGTGATGGCCCTGGGCATGGCTAACTTTTGGCCTTTGCCTCTGTCCCAGGACCCAACTACCCCATTTATTTGGGAGGGAAGGCTACAGAATGTTTGGATCAGTACTCCGTTCTCCAGGAATAGACCACATTATATTTGATGACAGAAAGATAATCCAGATATTGGCATCCAGAAGAAACCAGTAAATAGTAACAACTCTGTCATTTTTAGTTATAGTAATAAAATCTGCGGGGGAGTGAAATAGGGGATCCTATTGAGGAATAAA
The DNA here is from genome assembly GCA_004363535.1 of Dasyprocta punctata. Classification (NCBI taxonomy): domain Eukaryota; kingdom Metazoa; phylum Chordata; class Mammalia; order Rodentia; family Dasyproctidae; genus Dasyprocta; species Dasyprocta punctata. Next base: position 4,857 of record RJWM01021925.1, read on the forward strand.
AGGAAATTAACAGTATTTGAAAACAATCACAGAAAAGAATAAGTAGGAAAAAGAAAAAAAAGAAAAAGAAATCAAAATACAGGAAATAAAGATAAGAAGGAAGAAAAAAGTTAAAATGGGGGGAGACTAAAAAGGGAAGAAAACTCTTAGACACCCCAAAAACTGATGATAGAAATAATATTTTTAAAAAACTTTTAAAAGACTGTCAAAAAATTTTACTGCATTTTGAATGAGTGGTTTCTTTCCAGGATCTGTAGTCTTGGAATTCAGCAAGTCAAGATCTTTTCTACCTAGCTTTAGGGCCCTCCCTGCACCACAAGCCCCCCTGTCTATTCACCCTACACTATGGTAACTGTCCATGGTGTGTTCTTGCTCACATTGGTGGAGGAGAAAAACAACCAGCCCTTTTTTTTCTACTGGATGTAGGCCAGGGTTCACCACATTATTGGACTTTATGTCAGCATTTGCCTGGCCTAGTTTCTCACTATGAACGGTTGGGCTGATGTCCTTCATGGCCTGAGCATAAACTTCTCAGTGGGTCTGTGTCTAACCTTCATCCTCCCATGATGGTCTCCCATGGTTGTTTTTCACCCAGTCACTTTGGGCAGGTAACACTGGAATCCCTCGAACTGTAGTCCTAGTTCACACTTTTTCCCTGGATCTGCTGACCTCCAGGCTTATCTCTCTACCCAGGCATTGACTTCGTACAGGATTAGGTCACTTAGTTTGCACCTCTGCTGATTCACCTGCAAGGGGAAGCAGAATGTAAAGCTGTCTTAGAGTAGGGTGCTCTGCAACTTAATTCTGACAATATCCAGAGTTACTGCAGAAACCTACAGAATAAGAGTGGAGTCCTAAAACAGTTCCTTTCACTTCATATACCAATCACAGCTAGTAGATTCCTAGGTTACCCACCCTTCTGTCCAATATGACTACAAATCCAAGGGTCCCACCTTCGTCTAAGTTTTTGTACTTTGCTGTAACAGCTCACACAATTTATATTTACCAGTTAATTAAAAGGGTATTATAAAGGATACAAATGAACAACTAGATGAAAAGGTGGATAGCACAAGATCGAAAAGGCTCCTGAGCACAGGATCATTAGTATGGAGTTTGAACTGTGCTGCCCTCCTGGCATGTGTATGTTCCTGAGCCTGGAAGTTCTCCAAACCCATTATTTAGGTGTTTTTATCAATATCTCCTTATGTAAGCATGATTAATTAAATCATTGGCTACTGGTATTTAACTCATCTCCAACCCTGTCTCCTCCCTGAAGAACAGGGTTTCAGAGCAGGGCTGAAATTTCCAACCCCCTAATCATTTGATGGAGTCTGCTGGCAACCAGCCCCATCCTCTAAGAGTCACCTCATTGGCATAAACTTACTTGTGATTGAAATGTACCGACTACTACAAATAACAACAGATACTGGCTGTCTCCTCTGTCCTTCAGAAAGTTCTAAGGGTTTTAGAGTTCTGTGTGTGCCATATACTGAGGACCTAATATAAATACTGAGACTTAATATAAATTCTTCTTATTTCATTTTTTATTTCTTAAATCTTGCTTCCTGGTATTATGGATGTTGTCAATAAGAATAAGGTTTTGAATACACAGATCTAGATTTGAGTTTCTTATCTGTCACTGATCTGTGGATGAGTTACATGAACTGTAAACTTCATGTCCTCTTCCTAAAAGAGGTACTAATACTTATCCTGTAAAGTTGTGGTAAGGATTAAACAAGATTATGTATAAGACCCATAGCACGGTACATAGGGAGTACAGTGGATCATAGAGAACGTTCAGTAGCAGCTGTTTACTTCATGTTTTCATTAAATCTTGTTGTGCCTTCCCTTCTGATAAGGGAAATCAGTATGGAATCTGATTTCCAGTAGAGAGAAACAAGACAGAGTATCTGGGCTTTGAAAGCTTTGTCTGTACCAGGTGTAGTAGGGATACAGTCATTTGTATTTGTATTTGCATTTTTTTCTTGTCTTCTGGGAGAAAAGTCAGTGGGTGATGATAAAAGAGATAGTTACCATATGGAAATCCTACTATATATCAGCTTTGTTTTGTATTATTTGGGCTTACATTGACTCAGAAATATAGTTATTATTATCTCCATTTTAAAGGTGAAGAAACTGAGCTTCAGAGAGGTTACTTAACTACCCAAAAGTTACAGATAATGAAGAACACTCAAGATTTGAACCTAAGTCTCTCTAATATCTGTTCTTTCCATCTTTCTCATTGGAGCGACAAGAAAGTGGAGAAAATGATAGTTTCAAAGCAACTATCATTAACTGATATTTTTGTTTAGAAGTTCCAGGTGTTCCTTCAATGAAATTAGATTTGATTCTCATTTCCTTCACAATTAGTATTCGTATTGACATTTGGATTGTATATTTTGTAGTGCAACATTTGAGCTACAAAGTACACTGCTTTATCATTATTATTTTCCAGCTCAATGTTTGACTCATAAATTCACTTTCCTAATGCAGCCCTTTTTACAGTATTTCAGACCATATTTTCTTTTCTTCTAGAAACACATATAATTAAAATTATAATTCAAAGAAAAATACAATTTGATTTATTGAAATTCAATACAGGTCAGGAGTTTGGCTCAGTGACTTAAGCGCCTGTCTGGCAGGCGCGAGGTTGTGAGTTCAATCCCTGGTGCCACATAAAAAAAAAAAAAAAAAAAAAAAAAAGAAATTCAATACATACACAAATTTTCATAAATATATGTATTATATTAAGTGTGCTGCATTTGTATTCCTAAATTCTCAAGCATAATAAATATTTGTAGGCCAGCAACATGCATAGGTAATTAAGATAGTATCCCAGGCAAACAGTCTTCAAAAAATAGAATGTACATAAATTTTCTTTTGGGAAATAAAAGACATGGATGAATATGGTAAAACTTCCTTCTATGATTATTAAGAAAATAGCTACAAAATTCTGACTCCTCACTTTTTGAGCTATTGTACATTTCAGCTTCACCCCTTAAAAAGTAAATAAATATGTGAACGAACAGTTGGATATTTCTTTGATAAAAATTAAATAAGGAGATAGCGATATAGCTCAGTGGTAGGTAATGTGATTAGCATACACAAAGCCCACAGTTCAGTTGCCAGCACCAAAAAAAAAAAAAAAAAAGAGTTGTCATTAGAGAAAACTACAGAAGTTTTAAGCTATGACATATATGATATTTGATGGGGCCACTATATTGTTGCCCCTTCTTAATCTTTTTCTTTTCCTGTTAAAAAATTAACTTATCATTTGAAGCTATCTATTTCCAATTAGCAATGCAGTAAATAAAAGAATGTATCAGTATGGCACAATCAGCTTCCTTTTTGTTTGCTAGTGAAAAGAGGAAAAAAAGCATTGTCACTGTTCAGCAACAAAGGATATTTAGATCATTGTCGTGATACAAATGAAAGTTTTAGAAATTGAATTTTGGATCAGTTTGACATTATAAATTTGTATTTTGAGCACTACCACATGTAAAATAAAAGAAATCAAAAAGAAATGGGCACTTTTGGAAAAAATTTGTAAGAATATCCATAAACCATAAATATAACAGAATCACAAAGCAGCTAGTAAGAATGAAGCTTGCTTGTCTGCTGGGCTCCAGGGTGAGAAACAGAAGGTTTGAATTCTATGGCATTACAGTGACTGAAAGTACCACTATGCAAAGCCATAGACAGGACCCAGATTCCCCATACAGAACCGTATCTTTCCAGGTGGAGAAAGGAATCTGCAAATATACTGTAACTAACAAGCAGTGGCTTGTAAGAATCTGCATTCCAGGGAGGCCAGAGAAAGAAGACCAACTCTCCCAGCCTAAACTTGGCTCTTTGGGTCACTCCGCTGTATCCACAATAGCATGCAGGACAAGAGCCTAAAACCATCAATTTAAGTCCAGGCACCAGTACAGGACTCTGCAGGGAGAAAGGGCCATGGCACTGAGAAGAGGGAAGAAACTAAAATCTCCCATTCAAGAAGAATGTGCACATAAAAATTCCATGGTACCTGAGAAAGCCAACAAAAAGAACAATTGAGCATTTACTGTAAATGAAACAGAAAAAGAGAAATATAGGACTCAAAAAATAAAGGAAGTAGCCTGGAGTGGTGACTCATGCCTGTGATCCCAGCCCTCTTGGAGGCTGAAGTAGGAGAATTCCAAGTTTGAGCCCGGTCTGGGCAATTTAGTGATTCAGTGAGACACTGTTTTAAAAATTAAAAGTTAAAAAATTAAAAATGGGCTGGCTGTGTAACTCAGTGTGAAAGCACTGGGTTTAATTCCCAGTACCACAAAAATATTAAATTAAGTTTTAAAATTAATAAAAGAAGAAACTGCAAAAAAAAAAAAAAAGCTATAGGATATTACAAAGAAAAGATGAAGTAGTAGGAAAAAAATTCTGGGAATGAAAATATAGTCTTAAAATAGATTCATTTAATAGAATAAATAGCCGGGTGTGGTGGCACACGCCTTTAATCCCAGCACTCGGGAGGCTGAGGTAGGCGGAGTGTTGTGAGTTTGAGGCCGGCTTGGGCTACAACGTGAGCGCAAGGCTGGCCTGAGCTACACAGTGCGACCCTGCCTCAAAAAACCAGGACTGGGAGTTTGGCTCAGTGGCTTAAGTGCCTGCCCTGGTAGGTGCGAGGTTGTGAGTTCAATCCCCAGTGCCGCAGAAAAAAAAAAAAATAGAATAAGTGCTAGACTAGACTAGCATAGTTGCAGAATTAATGAGTTGAGAGACAACAATAAGAAACTTACACATGATACAGTACAGAGCAATGAAGAATATAAAAGAACTGTTTTATGTAGGAGAATCAGAGTCTCCATTGTGCAAATCGTGGAAGTTTCTGAAGAGGGTGAAACATAGAAAATCCATATTTGAAAAGACAATGGCTACAACTTTTTAAAGTAAATTCAACAAGAATATTTTCAAGTGCCACACTTGAAAATAAAACAAAGCCTTACCTAGAGAAAAACATAAAGAAGCAACAGAGCATCCAGAACAAGAGTAAAATATTAACGTTTACTAAAAATGAAAGACAGTTTTCTTACAGTGGAAAGACAAATAGATGGTGTCTCATCAACCACAAGAGATGCCAAAAGTCAATACTATCTCCAAAGTTTGAAAATAACTGTTAATTTAGAATTCCATATCCAGCTAAGCTATAAAGTAGATACAGTAGAAATGCAAGCAAAAATTATTCATACTTCTAGATCCTTGCTGAAAATACTCTAACTGACGTAGCAAAATCAACTAAAATGGCAGGGGTAGGGTGGAAGAAACAGTAGTAATCATACATATGGTAAAAATGCATTCCCAAACTTAATTATTTAATGGTTATTTAATTGGTTATTTCCTTAAAATAACTAGAACTAAAGCTTTAGGCAAATGTAATAAAGAATATATACTATGTGTTCAATGAATAGTTTTTCCAAGAAAAATAGCTACTGAATTAATTTGATTTTTAAAAAAAATATCAATTACATTTGTTAGACTTATGGCCCTAGAGTGGTAAAATTTTTTAAAAAAATTTTTTTCCTTTGTTTTCTTAAAGAATCAACTAGGAGAGTATTGGAATGCAAACTGTATCTCTGATGAAAAGATCACCTGTTGCTAGTTGCAATGTCCTGTATGTAGGAAAAGGCTGACAAACAAGTAGATCCTAAGAGAGAACTCCTAGTATCTGTAGTCTCAGACAAAGGCTAAATTCTGCAGAATGAAATAATCTAAAATGTGTGCCAGTGATCCCTTCTTTGGAACAGTGAACAGATGCCAGGTAAGCTCTGGGAGTTTGATCCACCTAGAATGGCATGGTGCCTGGGTATGCAAAGAAGGACTAAACAAAAATTCACACAAAACCATATTGTCAGGTATCAGGGGAATGACAGTGGGGTGAGGTGGAGGAAAGAAACTGAATTCTGGGCAACCCTGTGGTATGGGACAAATCTCTTGTGGAGAAGTAAGGGCTCCAGGGGCATCTGTGATATACACAGCCCTACACCAAAAGAAGACTACCTGGTGCCAGGTAGCCTAGGTGTAGTCTTCTTCCTTCCCTGGTAACCTGAATCTCCTGTTAGCTGTTCAGAAAGTAGTTACCTTATATTCAAATGAATGATAACCCCAAGAGTGTCACCATAGTTAGTTCCATCACTTAATACACATACATCCTTGGGCAATTCTTAAGGTTCGAAAGCCATCATTTTTGTGTTTGTAAAACAGGTTAACAATTCCTCCTACATAGGATTAAATAACCATATATATTTAGCTATATATATACATATATATATATATATATATATATACACACACACACTATATAGCTATAGATTAGATAGATAGATAGATCACTTTCATGTAGCAAGAAGTCAGTAAATGCTTGCAGATCCACAAAGACCAGCTGAGTGGAATTCCCAGGGTTGGGCACTAATTTGCCTTCCTTTGCATCTTCCTCTTTAGAGTGTTGTGATTAAGGACACAGGCCCAGTGGCAAGGATGCATGAATTTAAATCCCATCTCTTTCACTTGCTTACCTTGTCATTTGGGCTAAATTGTTTCTGGCTCTGAGGCTTCCCACTTAGAAGGTAGGGATAATAGTAGTACCTACCTGACAAAGTTGATCTGAGACTTGAGTCAATTCCTAAACACCACTTTGAAAAGTGCCTTGCACAAAGCAAATATTCAGTATTATCAGCTATGAGTGCTTTCATTTTTCAACAAGTTTTATCATAAATAGGGCTACCATACTTCTTAAGTTTTAGAGACAGACACCATCTCGGGAAATGTAATTCTTTAAATACAGAATGAACTATTTTTTGGGGGGGTGGGAGATTCTGGGAAGTAGGTTATAATGCCCTATTGCTCAATCATATGTTCTAAATTTTAGTTTAGAGCATATGGGCCATTTTATCTATAGATAAGGATCGAAATTCTCTTTTTTTCCCATGGCTCATTTTTTAAGATGGATCACATCATTTTATAAATTGGTTATGTTCTGGTACCAGACACTTGTGATAACTTACTAGTTATGACCCTAGAGCAGAGGTCCAACTGCTGTAAGCCTTGAGCCATATTCAGCCTGTGTGTATAAGTAAAGTTTTATGGGAACATAGCCACACTTATTTATGAATACTGTCTGTGGCATCTTCCCTGCTATAACTGCAGTTGTGTAAGAGATTTTATGGCTCACAAAACCCAAAATATTTGCTGTTTGACCTTTTAGAGAAGTTTTCTGATTCCTACCCTTTTAATCAGTCTTTAGGCAGACACAAACATTTTGGGAGATACATTTAATAACAGGGTTTAGTGTACTTTAAAAATGTAAAAGGTAATATTATTAGAAAGAAATTGGTAGTGATGTGTTCCAATCCCCTGTGATTTTTTTCTTTTTGTGATTGCATAAAAACTACTAACCTACAAGAAGAAGGTATGGAATTCCACTCCTTGCGGAAAATGTCAGGTTTCCGCATTAAGAATGCTTGCTCTTGATCTTTTTGTTAAGAGATGATATCAAGGCAAGTTTGTCTAAAACCAGGGAGCAGAGCAGGAAAGCAGACAGGCACAGACAGTGCAATTTCACTCATAATCATGAATTCAGCTCCTAGTGGAGTTACCTGGCCCAGATCCTAGTTGAAAGGGAGATCTTTGTAATGTTTTCAGTCTTTGTTTTCAAGGTCAGGTGGACTTTGGATGATCTGGGCTATCTTTTTATTTTGTTTTTTATCATTTTGTAGGTTCCTTTTCTTTTCTTTAGCCTGATTGACATATTTCCCCCGAATACTGGAAACTGAACTCAGGGGCTCATTCATGTTAGGCAAAGGCTGTCACAGCCCTTTTATTTATTTTTATTTGAATTTTTATATTTATTTATGAATGATAGGGTCTGAGTTTTCCAGGCTGTCTTCAAATCTCAGCCTATAGAAAGGAGCACTGCTGAAACCTGCTGGGACTTTTTAAATGAGTAAAAAATAGCAGGAATTAAATACAGGGCAGTTAAGTTGTTCAAGAATATAGGTGTTTATGCGCAAACTTGCTTACTCTCCCTCAGTACATTATTGAAAGGAAATTAGATAAGACATGGTAAGGCATGGAAGTGACCTTATGTATACTTTTCTTTTTTAAAAAATCATCTTTTCCTTTAACTCCACAACTACAGACCACAACAAATATGTTGATGCTCATTTAAAAAGCAGTGAAGCTTTCAGTTAAGAAGCAATTCAGATCTTAGATCAGAATTTAACAAGAAGAAAAAGATGTTTTGGTTGCCAGACCCCAAGAGATCATTAGTTCTTCCTTCTTTCTAGTTACTATTTCTAGAAACCTACAGCTCTGCAGGGAATCTCTACTGCACTCCACAGATATAACTCAAGTGTTTCTGGCAAACATGCTTTAGTATAGGCATGGCCAAGGTAAAGATGCTCTTCTACAGTTTGTCATGTTGCAGCAGTATCCTAGACCTCCTGGATTAATAGCAGTATCATATGCCTTGTGTATTTGTTTGCTTTTTTATTTTTAATTTTACAAATATCAATTCTGTCCTAGCCTGTGTTGAAATGAGCACAAATCCTTGTGTAGTAGGGCTATAGCTGTCTGTGGCATGAGGTGTTTTGCCTGCCCTCTGCTCCAAAGTCCTGGGACCTGAGCGAGCCAGCCTGCTCACACCACTCCCTCTGTCCTTTACTCCCAAAGCCACAGAACAACTCTGCTGGATTTTCTTTTCTTGCTTTTGACCAAAGCACAATAGACAAATATCCACAAGAATAATGGAACGTGATTATAAGATTTCAGAATGTATTTAGGAGGAACTAAGATCTCAAATTTCAAATGATTGATGTGCTTCCACTCCTGAATATAAACAGAGAAATATATACTCAATTGAATTCTTGAAAGAATACAAATTTAAATGTTTTGATGGAAATAACTGCTGATAGACCTTCAAGTTTGGATAGTTCTCAGACTACTTTTTAGTCTTTAAAAATACTGTACTAAATTTTCACAGGTTTTATACAACTCAGTAATTTGTCCTTTTTCTTTCATCTTCCCTGCTGTTTCTACCCCATGTTTTAGATCACTCACGTTAAGTTACATTTATTCCAAATAAGCAAAGCATTCAATTAACTTAAAAAAGGAAATAGAAAAAATTGCAATGCCTTATATACCCTGTAACCTCTAATAATTTTGTCTGGATCAGCTAACATACAAATTAAAATATGCATGTTCGTGATGTTTTTTAGTCTACAAAAGGAAATGATTACTACATTTTGTCAAACTAATGCCAATATGATGATATGTTAAAACATTCAGCTTGCAGCTGCAAGTAAGCCATATAAGGTAAGGTCTTAATTATAGCTCCATCCTGAAGCAAAAATGCTTAATTAGACTCATCTAAGATTTTACTTGAAGCAAGGTTTTTTTCTTTCTGAAGATTTAGAACGAATTAAAAATATATATATTTTCCATTCATCTTTGTCTTTCTTTTCTTGACCTTTGCACATCTTTCTATCCTGCATTTTCCCAGTTATGAGAACTATCAAAATAAAAATTTAGTCTTTCAATAGTTTCCTTTTTATTTGGTCATTGATTTTTCACTTCTGAGTTGTAACTTTTCAAATGCTATTTACCTTTTTTTTTTTATCAAGACTTGAGGGTCATATAAATGTTTTATACTTAAAAGCTCTCTTTGTGTACTGAGTTGTGTATAAGCCTTATTAAAGGTACAGTCAACTTATTAAAAACATTAAACCTTTAATCCCAGCACTCGAGAGGCTGAGGTAGGAGGAGCATTGTGAGTTTGAGGCCCGCTTGGGCTACAATGTGAACATAAGGCTGGCCTGAGCTACATAGTGCGACCCTGCCTCAAAAAAACTAGGGCCAGGAGTTTGGCTCAGTGGCATAAGTGCCTGTCTGGCAGGTGTGAAGCTGTGAGTTCAATTCCCGGTGCCATAAAAAAAAAAAAAAAAAAAAAACATTAAACTACCAAAGTGTATGATTTCATAAATTTAAAGGTATTGCTCACTAACAAGCTGTATGGGTTTGATCCTGTGTCCCCCCAAGGCCTAATGTAACTTGGATGAGGCTAAGTCTGGTGTTCGTGATTGGTTTGTTGTCTAGTACTGGGATGGGTGATGTGAGTGCTGCACCCACTCAGGGTTGGAGCCGATATACAGTGTAAGGGTGGGAGGAAAGCTCTCTCACCAGTTCACCTTGCTGTTTAGTGGCCACCATGAATGGCTTCCCTGCCACACCTCACTGCCTTGGAGACAACTAAGTATGAACTGAAACCCCCAAGAACAGTAAGAAATAAACATTCCTTCCCTAATTTTGGGCATCAGGTATTTTGTCTCAGCAACAAGTAAAAAGTAACTAAGATAGAATTTGGTACCAGAGAAGTGGGGTCATTGTTGTGATTATTCTTCAACATGTGGTTCAAGAGCCTTTGGAAATGGTTTGTGGGAAGAGTTTGAAAAGGTTCAGAGATGTCACCTAAATGCATAGAGCTGGAACAGCATAGGCTGTTCTGTGTGGGAGATTCTGGTCAGAGCTCAGAAGACCAGGAGTCTGATAAAAAGCCTGCTGGTGAAAACCAGGTTTGGGAGGTTTCTGCTGGGAAGAAGGACTACACTGGTTGTTGGACTCCACACAAATTGTGTTACAGTTTGGCAAAAAGGTTGTCTGCATTCTGCTTTTCCCCAGAGACTTTGCCTAAGACTGAGATTAAGGGTGATGGACTGATTAGTCTGGCAAAGCAAATTTCAAGGCAGCCAAATGTTGAAATGGTGGCCTGGCTATTGTTGGGGACTTTTAACCAGATTTATGTTGGGAATCAAGAACAAAGAGCCCAGCATGGTGATTTAAAATGTTGCATTTGACCAGAAAGCTGTGGACTATAAAGATAGAGCCAAGACCTCGATTTCTGAGGAGGAACAAAGAAATAAAAATGATGGCCTGGGGCATTTCAGGAAGCAGCAGGCCTCCACCCTTTGTAGCCTCAAGCTGGCAAAAGTGAAAGAGTTTGCTTGGAGGAAAAAGCCACAGAGCGCCATGTTCCAGAGTGGTGACAGAGGCCACAGGAGATTTCAAAATGGTGGCATATAGAAGCTTTTCATCACAATCAGGTTCAGAGAGCTCAGTGATCCAGGTATTCAATCCCTACAGCCAAGAGAGAGGAAAGCCTGGCAACTTCTCCAGCTGGCAGCAGACGTTGGCGGCATCCACATGGTGCTGGTTTTAGGTGCAAGAAAATGCATAAATTTTAAGACTAAGGCAGCTTCCACACCACATTCAGAGAGCAATATGTGAAGAGGTAAGGGTGAAGCCAAGGGTACAGTGGAAAACCCAGAAGTTCGAAAAAGCCAGGAATGTGGATCCTCCAATAAAACCTGCAAGAATTAAGCAGAGTGGACTTGAGAGAGATGCTATGGGAGTTAAAGCCCCTGGAAGTGCCACAGGAATGGAATCACTCAAGCCTTTTAGAGCTTGCAACCAGATTGCTTCAGATGCTGAGCGTAGAATTCCAGGACTTAATGTTTGCAGACTTTGGACTTGGTTTGGTTCCAATGCTTTGTATTCCCCTATTTGTAACTTTTGGAATGGTAACATTTTTCTTGTACCTTTGTATTTTGGAAGTGTTTAACTTGTTTTCATTTGTACAGGAGATTGTAGTTAAGAGTTTGCCATAGATCTCAGAGGACATTTGGGACTTGGACTTTTCAGCAATGCTGACACTGTTAGGACTGTGGCAACTCTTGGAAATGAACTAAATGTGTTTTGAATAAAGGATATACATGAGGCCTTGGGGAACCACAGGTGGAATGTATGGGTTTGATCCTGTGTCCCGCCCCCCAAGGCCTCATGTAATTTGGATGGGGCTGAGTCTGGTGTTCATGATTGGTTTTCTGTCTAGCACTGAGATTGGTGATGTGAGTAGAGCACCCGCCCAGGGGTGGAGCCAACATACAGTGTAAGGGCAGGAGGAATGCTCTGTCTCTTGCCAGTTCACCTTGCTCTTTGGTGGCAACCATGTATGGCTTCCCTGCCATGCTGTGCTGCATTGGAGCCAACTAAGAATGGGCTGAAACCCCCAAGAACTTTAAGAAATAAACCTTTCCTTCCCTAATTTTGGGAGTCAGGTATTTTGTCTCAGCAATGACTGAAAAGTAACTAAGACATAAGTGTTCCTGCCAGCTTTCTTGAGTGCCAGTTCAGGGTGAAGTGAAAGTTACTGCCTCCTTCTCCTTGCTGTTTCCAGTCTAATTATCATGGTGACTGCAATGTATAGTCACATTGTGTGCTATAATATTTTTCACCCTATTGCCATTTTGTTCTTTGAGGGAGAAGGAGGGGAATGGGATGAAAAAAGGGGTTATGGTATGTTCTATACAGGTACCAACTCCCCACAAAGAATGTAATCATTAGGTACAGCAACATGTATTAATAAAAATTAGAAAAGAAAACCTTACTGATCAACATATTTTTAATAAGTAGAAAATTGTTTCAGCATCCACAGTGCACAACAGAGAAAGTGGCACTATAGGTAGTGTCACTAGGAGTTATATTTATATAACATTGTTACTAGGAACTGTGTTTACAAGTCCAAAGTAGAAAATGAGATATTTAGATTAGTATATTAATCTGTAAAGGCTACAGTGCTTTATTATTTTTTAAGGTTTTTTATTAGTACATGCTAGCATTACATAATGGTTTCTAATATTCTTTGTGGGGAATTCGTACATGTGCATAACACATCTCAATTCTTTTTTCATTCCTTTTCTCTCCCTTCTCTCCCACTCACCTCCATATTTGATCCCCTTCCCATTTGAAAACAATGTCTCCTTTCTTTAAATCATAAAATTAGGTCTGATAATGCTTGTTTTTCAATTGTGCCTACTTTTTGTTTTTACAAAAATGAGAGGAAAAAATTCTAAAAATTATAATTTAGTGTTCAAAAATTAGACAATCTTCAATTTTATTCTGAAACAATATTTTAAATCTTTTAAATTGCTAATTTTATTCATTACATTTTATAGGATGCATTTATCAGTTCCACACCATCCACCCCATAAACAAAAATAATATCATTGCTACTATTCATTTGTATCATTTATTCTATTCTATTCATTTATCTAATCACTCTAATTTGAGATAAATGATACATTTTCAAGAGGGTTTTCTAAATCTGGGTAATCACCCTAGAATATGTTGAGATCACCACTTTTGGTGGTCAAAATAATACTGTTATGTTGCACTAACAAACACCTCACAATCTCAGTGACATAACATATAAAACAGTCCTCACTCCAATAAGGACTGTGACTTCAGTGCATCTCTAAGTCAACTTCCAAGTTATGATTCAAGAATCTGGTTTACAGTCAGGTGTGGTTGTACATGCCGGTAATCCTGGCTACTTGGGAGCCTGTGGCAGGAAGATCAAATGTTTGAGGCCAGCCTGGGAAATTTAGCAAACTCTCTATCTAAATTGAATTAGATAGGTAGATAGATAGATAGATGATTGATTGATTGATAGATAGATACATAGATGATCAATACATAGACAGATGATACATAGATAGATAGATACATAGAGAGACAAACAAAAAAGATTAAAATACAGTTTAGTGCTCCCTTTCCATCCCCATTACTGCAAAAAAAATAAAATAAAATAATCACTTTTGTTTGTATCTTTGTCATTCTTTCATCTCAATACATGCCTTTCAGCATCAAATTCCACAGGGGAAAAGAGAGCTAAAGGACCATTTGGACACTCCTCACTGCCTCATCCTAGAAGTTACAGTCATTGTTTCAGTTTACAACCCACTGACATATTATTAATTTAACTGCAAGGGAGATTTTTAAGCATAACTTCTATGTATCCAAGAAGAAGAAAAATGAAACACAATTTTGTCTGTACCTCACATTATTTCTGCCCAAGCCTTATTAACCTCCGTTTTTGTATTACCATCTTTACCATTATAGTTTGGGCCATTCTCACCTTTTCTAGAATATTTGCAATCCTCTAGTCAGTGGTCACCTCACTTCCTTTCATTCTTCCTTCCCACTTCAAACAGATCATCTCTTCTTCAGTACTGGATGGTCTCTCTGCCTTAGAAATGCCAAAGAGTAATAGTGTGCAGGTTATGTAAGTGCTATGTAACAGTCATGTACCTTAAAGATATGAGAATTATTCTTTACTCAATATATAAGAATACTTTCCATAAGGATTACAAATGGCTTAAGATGAAGAACTCAATGAATGAAATGTGAAATATTTTTAATTGACAAAAACTTTTTAGATGGGATTCTGCTAATATTTTACTATTTCTGTTGGCTAGAGATGGAATATACTAAAAGTTTGTCCTTATAGGTTGAGTTTTCAGTGCTTAATCTTTTTTTTAAGCATGGTATTTAAACAGAGGAGGTGTGAAAAACATGTCTTCCTTCATATCCTAGATGGAATAAACACAGGAAGAAGCAAAATTTGTTTTGGTTTTCCCTCACTTTGCCTGTCATCTGTTTTCCACCAGAACCATAAAAAACAATTTTAGAAATAGCAGTGTAGTTACTGAAAATAATTTTTTCATATTTATCAAATATCCTAGATTTGTGTATTTTGTACATGCTATATCATTGACAGAATTTTTTAAATCCCTAATAATTTAGAAAAATGTTGTCAAAGTATATTTTTTCATTATGTTCAGAAGCTGAGCTTTTCCATGTACTAATCATAGCATAATTCAAAATGAATGCCAATGAAAATAAGAGTTAGGCATAACTAGTAACCTCAGCATATCTTTATAAAACCAAAATACCTCATTGGTTATCAACGTATTATCCATTCAATAAGTACTTATTGAACACTACTAAATGGCAGACTTTATGCCTGAAAATGCCAAAAATAAAATAGTGACTCCTGTGATCAAGAGGCTCCTAGTTTGATGAGGTGTACAAATAAGTAGACCACACATTTTGATGATTCATGATAAATGCTCCATTAGACAAATGCAAAGGTTGATGTGGGTGCATAGACAGAATACCTCACTTTGGCCTCAGGGTATTACAACCAGATTCCCAAAAGAGTTAAATTAACAGATTGATGAAAAGGAAACTGTAATGCCATGAAGTTGGAACAAGTGAAAATTCACTCTTACCACTTAGATTCCATCTCCCAAAGTGTGCCTTTGAGAAACTGTGGAAGGTCTCATAGTATAAGAAATAGTGATTTTGGAATCATCCATACTCGATCAGATCAAGATTTTATCATTGACTAGCAGTATAATTTTAGGTGAGTTTCTGCTTTTCATCAAATTTGAAAGGAGAATAATAGTATGCATCTTAAAGAGTGATCATTAGGATTAATAGAATAAAGAATATAAAGCATTTAGCATACTTCATAACTCATAATTGGCATTTAGCAAATCATAGTTTTTAATGATAATAGCACAAATGGAAATGGATTGCATTTTTAACTTTGATAATAGACATCCAGGTCTATAGTTATTTGGGCATTCATTCCTTTGGTTTGTATCTTGTTGATATGAATTGAAAATGTTTGTGTTTAAAATGGAGCAGTATAGATTAACTCCTATGTTAATTGAGAGTAATTTTATTCCATTGATGATAATTATAGTGGATTTTAATGACCAATTGGCAGGAGTTTCAGAATATCCTTCTTAGGAAGTAAAATGTGGCCCAGGAACTCAAACAAAATAACATTAACATCATAAAATAACTAACGAATAGTCATGAGACCCATTGGGATTTCATATCAATTCCAAATTAAGTGTGATAACTAGTGAGATGGTAAAAATGCCCTCTAAACTATTGACCTAGACAGAAATTAGACTTGATATTTGTGGGCATAGTCATTTTTCATCATTGTATGCCAAATTTGTCTATGAGGTGAGATTCTCAATTTTACATTCATCAAACTAAAATAAGGAATTAAGTGTTTTTCAATTTACATGAGTGCCAACAGTGGAAACAGAAAAAGAAGCTGAAGTTCACAGAACTATGTGCTGAATTCTGTTGCCCATGGTGACAGTGACTGAATCATAACTGACACAAACTGAAATGCTAGTCATCAATATTAAAAGGAAATGGGTCAAGGTTACAGACTGACTTGCTGCTCCTTATTATTTTCTAAGTAATGAGATTTAACCATAGCAATAATGATCTAGTCCAATAAGAAAGTGACCATGATAACTATAATAGAAGATTCTCATACTATACTCAGGTATTTCACCTAGAGTTCAGCATCAGTTATCTTTTTTTTTTTTTCCCCCTGTGGAAGTTCATCTAGCTCATCTCTCAGGTTAAGAGGTTACCTGTCCACATAGCCAGATTCAGCACTGGTCTTTTAAACAGAAAAGTATTTAGTTACTGAAAGTTTTCTTTACAATTCTTCAGTAGTTTTAGGCCACATAAATTGACCATAAAAGATATTCCTGGTAGTAAAAATATTCTTCCCCTTGAAATGTCTGTTTTTCTCCCCATTGAGTTTTATGATTATGAAGTCAAAGCCAGGTAGTACATAATGAAATCATAAACTGATATACATGTACATGATCTCCAAGGTAAAATTCTCCACAGTGTAATGGTAGCAGTTTCCAGGGGCACATAAACATCCACAGGTAAAATCAGTTGCTAGATTCTCCATGTGATACTTTAATTATGAAATGTCTCCAAAATATACATGGATTGAAGTCTTGATGCCTGATACAGAAATGCTTGCAGATAAAGCATAGAGTTGACTGGATCATGTGGGTGCTAACCTCCCAAATAGGTTAGTCCACTGATGATTTTATTACCTGAATGAGCTACAAAGGTGAGGGCTAGTTGGAAGAAGTAGGTCACTGGACATGCCTTTGAAGGTTATATTTTATTTTGTTTCCAACTTCTTCCTCTCTGGCTCTTTCCCACCCTCTCTGCTTCCTGGCTGCTCTACCACTCCCTTCCTCAGGGAAGCCACATTCTGCCTCACCTGAGACCTACAGTAATGGAACCAGGAAAAGAGGACTGTTACCATGAGCCAAAATAAATCTTTCCTCCTTTAATTTGTTTGTGCTGGGTATTTTGTTACTGCAACAGGAAACTGACTAGCACATTTGGTTTCTTTTCTTTTCTTTTCTTTTCTTTTCTTTTCTTTTCTTTTCTTTTCTTTTCTTTTCTTTTCTTTTTTTCCTTAAATTTTAGAAACTATCTAAGCAAAAGACTTGCAGACCACGAATGAGGTAAAAACCTGGTTGAGTTCCAAGCCAGTAAACACAGCTTCAAGAGCCAGCTCTGCCATTCTCTGTGGTGTGTCCTTGAGCAAATTCTTTCACTTACTCCTCTGACCACTTTTTTCTACCAGAAGAACTTGATCCATACATTGCTTTCCCATTTAATAAGGTAATGGGGGTGTTTCTTCATTTTACATGAAGAATTCATGCTAAGTTCCAAAAGAACCTCATCACTTTATGACAATAGAATTGAGATGCACTTTGAGTTGTTTCAAAATAGAACTTCTCTAAGAACACATTTGCCTATGCAATATCCTAAATGTTGCATACATATTTTCTTAAATTACAGAGCACAAGAAGTTCATTTTTGCTTATTATAAAGGCTATTCAGTATCAAACTTTATTCCTTACTTCTACAACCTTAAACAATTTAATAGTTTTCCAAGACCATTTAATTCTCCATCCCATTTAATAAAATAATTTTTGTGCACTCTTTCTCCCTAGTGAGTACTCTTTGTATTTCCCACTCATTGTATTCTTTTCTTACTTTTAGAACTTTGTTTATTTTCTACATTTCCAAGCCACCTACTGCATATGATGTATCATCCTAGTACTCTGCTTGGCACCAAGTATACAAATGAGAATGAGTCCCTGTCAAGGAAATTTTAAAAATCAGCCGTCTAATTGACTAACCATATGTAAACTGATAATTGTAACATAAGGTATTAAGTATAGTGATAAAAGCATGAATAAAATGATAAGGATATATGGCAGAGGAAGCACAACCCTCTTTCTAACTTTTGATGAAGTTCCCTTTATCTAGTTTTTCTTTTGTTTCTTATCCTTTAAGTGCCATGTCTAACAAAGCATTCCCTAAACAAATGTCATAAAGATTTATGCCTATCTTTCTAAGAGTTTTATAGTTTAGTCTTATGTTTGTCTTTGATATACTTTGATTTAAATTTATATGTGTGTAATGTAGAGTTACAGCTTCATTCTTTTTCAGGTGGATATCCAGTTGTCCAAGTGCCATTTGTTGAAAAGACTATTTTTCCCCATGGAATTGTGCTGGCAATCTTGTAGCCGCCTCTTTGATCCATTGTCCTAGTTTATCTTCTGCTGTTAAAAGCACAATTTGTGTTTCTTCCTCTTTTCCTCTGTTTCCTTAACAGGAATTTTCACCTTCATCTTATGCTAAATATTAAAATTCTTAAAAGTGGGGTTTGTGAACCTCTTCCCTGTTCTCTTTTGGTGCTGATTCCTGGGTAAGTTTATCCATACCCAATCTCTCTCTAAGCAGACGACTAACAAAATTTTGTCTCTGTCTCAGATTTCTCCACAAAGCTTCATGCAAGAATATTTATTTGCTTTATTAGCTCTATTCAGACATCCTGTAGGCAATTTTAGCTTAACATTAAAAAAAAACTGAGGTGTTTGATTTTTATATCTGCTCGCCCTCCAAGGAAATTTGTTTTTCTGACAGCTTCTCTTGCCTTGTAAATGTCACCACTATCCAATTTCTCAAGCCAGAAAACTGGGATTTACTCACAATTGTTTCTTTTCCTTCTTTTCTCATGTTCAGTTAATCAATCTTAAACCTTTCCACTTATCTGCACTGACATCATCCTAGGTGACACACAATTATAACTTACTTGAAATTCTGGTATAGCACCTCCTTTGTTCTTTCTGTTTTCTCTCTTGCTCTTTTCTCAAACTATAAACAGAATAGTAATTTCAAAAATGATCTCAGTCCAGGAACCCCTATTTTAAAATCCTGCAGTGACTTCTAGTTGCACTACTATCTATTAATAAGCCCCTGCATAATCTGGTTCCTGTTTATCTCTTTAGTCTCTTCTCAAGCCACAGTCCCTCTTTCAAAGCAACACACATATTCTTCAAGTTCTAGAATACATAAGATTTTTCTTTCAGTATTTTGCATGAAAACTTTACCCCAGCTTGTTTTTCCACATCACAGCTTTAAAATTACCAGGTCAGAAAAGTCCCGCTGACACCGTCAGTGCCCCACCCCAAATATAGTACCTTGGACAAACTGCTTGATAATTTTTTTTTAATTTAAGAGAAAAAAGACACAGAAAAGAAAAACAAAAAGTAAAAGAGACAAACAAACAACAATAACAAATCCAATACAATAATAGTATAGGTTTACAAAGCAAGGTGATAGGAATTTGACAATGGTTGTAATATTGCATATCATTACCTTCAAAAGGGTTGCTTAGATTAACAGATAGATAGGTAAAATTGATCTAAACATGTGAGTTTTAACTGTTCTTTTCCAATAACTAATACATTTAGTAGTATAGTCATTTTAGCTATCTTACATATAAATATATATATATATATATATATATACACATATAGATACACAAATTTATGTCTTTTTCCTTTTCCCTTCCTTCTTTCCTCCTTTCCCCTATCCAAATTACCTTTCCTCTTTGAGCAGTTTCTTACCCTTACACAGTATTTATTGTAGATTTTAGATTGTATATGCTTTTTCAGTTTCTTACACTAGGGAGACAATACAGTATTTGCACGTGTGAGTTTAATTTATTTCACCTATGAATATGGTCTCAAGTCGTGTAATTTTTAATTGTTTTTTAACAATTTTTTTGTTGTAACATGTACATACACAACTTCTACACATTTGTTTAATCTACACACTCTCTGCCCTATTTCCATACTGGAAGCTCGTTGCTTGACATAGCAACATAGCAACATAGGTGTGTGTAAGACATTTTGCCTGTGACCATGTTTCCAGAACACTGCTGTACCTCTGCAAACACTAGGTTACCCAAAAAATATTTCAATGAATAATACAAGTCAGTAGGGAAAGTTGCAGTGGTGAAGTGACATCTGATGCATATGAACTACCAGGTGGTGAAGCGGAAAAAGGCATAACCGGTTGAATAACCAGCATATACAGTTTCACAAAGGCAAGAAAAGAAATGCTTTGTATAAGAATCCTGATTACATTCCTTCCAGATTGACGGAATTTTATGCATGTAGAGAAAACACTTATTTTCACCTTGTTTCATGCTTAATTTATTGACTATTTCTACTGAATTCAACTTGGAAAATCCAATTTTTTAAACTTAAAAACATTGTTTAAGAAGCTTAGTTCATTAAATTTCCTTAGACAATTTAAGCTTCAATCACAATTTGATGGCACTGATTATTTTGAATACTTTAGATTCTATAAGTAACAATTGCAATGCTTAAAAGACTATTATATTTAAGCCTTTTACAAGCTAACAATAAGTTTTTGTCTTCAATATTAGTTAACTTCTTCAAAGATCCTCCAAATTATTCGGAGTGCTTATTTTTGTATTTCTTGAGTCTAGAGGAATTGAGTTATAAAGCAATTATTTTTGGAGGAGCACAGGTCCTGGTTTCTTCTAAGGTGATACAAACTTGATCCCTGGGGTATCTCACTGGGTACCTTTCATCAGCGACCCTACTGTATCATGTCAGTAACATTATTTAAGTCTATACTGTTTTTGCATGTGTCTAGTGCATTCAGTAGGAATTCTGATGGAATTTATCCCAGAACACTACATCTATTTCTCTGTTTGGTTAACATTATATAATCTTCCATGGTGTCATTATTATACATTAATCTGCTATGTTAGTGTCGATGAAAGCATATAAATGTCTTATTAATATCTTATTGTAATTTATTATGTAAATATTTCTTTGCATATGATAGACAAACTATAGTTCTAAACAACCAAATTCTAAAGAATGCAATCTATTCTCCACTGTGGAATTCAACACTGTCATTCTGACTGTGATTATACTTGACCATCAGTGTTCATCAGTATTTTCTGTAACAGTTTCTTCTCTTTCTTAAATTCTTTGCTTACTCATAGTTTTCTATACTTACCCAGTATTATTCACATAGATAGAGACTGGTACATAGCTTTGTACATAGAGAACTACTTAGAAGAAATGAAATAATCAATATTTTAATTAAAATCAATAAAAGTATCCAGACATTGTTTTTTATTGTTGTTGTTATTGTTTTGGCAGCACCGGGGATTGAACTCACAACCTCTTACCTGCCAGACAGGTGCTTCAGCCACTAAGCCAAACCCCCAGCTCTAGTTTTTTGAGGCAGGGTTGCACTATTTAGCTCAGGCCAGCCTTGCACTCACATTGTAGCCTAAGCTGGCCTCAAACTCACAACGTTCCTCCTACCTCAGTCTCCCTAGTGCTGAGATTAAAAGCACGTGCCACCATGCCCGGCTTTTCAGATATTGTTTTATTTTGCATTAAAACTTCATTTTTGTACATTTTATATTAATCGTCTCTTGTTAATCATTAAGAATTTATAGCTTCCACAATGTTATATAAAATTACTATAGTATCTTCATTATTATAACTTTTATTGCACTGATGTTCTAAATATCACAGTTTGCCCAGTAGGATCCACTTTTAGTGGGCTTATTTTCCTTTTAGCACCATCTTTACAATCTTCAATGTTATTCGTGCTGTCTGGCAGTGATATTTCAGGCCTATCTAAGTTTATCTAACCTCAAGGGATGGAATCTGCTACTCTAAAGAAGTGTGCTTTCTTTTAGCAGAAAATATTGCTAGACATCAAAATCTGAGGCTAGCTTTGCATTTGAGCACTGATGCCTAAAATTAAAAAGTGCTACTGCTGATGTTGGGACAGCCTTAGGCAGAGATAGACACAGCTTTCCTTGTTAAGTTTTCTATTCATATTGATTATTTTTTTAATTTATGTAAGTTTCACCTACCTATAGTAAATGTATTAGTCACTTTCCTGTTCCTGGGACAAAATACCTGATATCTGTGGCTTAAAGAAGGTTAGGTTTATTTTGGCTCACTGTCTCAGAGGGTTCAGTTCATGGCTATCTGACTTCAAGGAAGAAATGGTATGCTGAAGGGGTATAGTGGAAGAAAACTGCTCAGCCTAAAATAGCCAGTAAGCAGAGAGAGAGGAGAGGAGCTGGAGACTAGAATACATCCTTCTGGGTCGTATCTCCAGTAGTCCCCTCCTCCAACCAGCTCCCATCTTCTAATAGCACAATCAGCTATAAATTCATCAATGGATTAGTCAACTGTTAAGTATAGCATGCCTGTCATCCAACTACCTTCCAAAAGCCTTACCTCTGAACACATGCAAATTTGGGATATGTTTTAGATCTAAACTATCAGAGTCATAAATTAACAAAACCCTAAAGATTTTATAAGATTTGCAAGAAAGAGTGAGGCAGTAAATACAAATTGATGAGCTATGAAGGGTTGCAAGTAGCCTGGAGCCTAAGGCCCCAAAGATTAAGAAGGATACTCTAATGAATTTTGTCAGACTGTGCATAAGCCACCAAAACACTCAAACAAAAAAGTGGTATGATTCAGGGAGTATGAAATGAAATACTATAGAACCTAGAGACTAATGGCAGAAAAATCATCGATGCTGCTGCAGTTGTTCAGGAATAGCTGAAGAGAAACTAAAGTACCACACTGACTAGAAATAAGGTGCAGGGCTAAGTACCCTTGTTGATATAAATGCACTGGACTACATTCACATTAGATGTAGGGCATAATGTAGACATTAAAATCAAAAGTGAATTGAACATGGAAGACAGAATGGACGTTACAGACTGTAAAATTCAGGAAGAGCAAGACAAACAATGAGAATAGAAAGATTTGGGTTGACACTAAGGAATAATTTGTGAAATGGACAAATGTAGATCATGTCTGGCTTGTGTGTGTTCTGTAATAAATGTGCCAACTGCATCAGCTTCCACCAATAACAACATAGTATGTATTGGGTTCATATTGTGCTACTACTATTATGCTAAGGATGTGTCCCATTAACTTTACAAAAGATCCTGTGATATATAGGTACTGCTCTTATCATTATTATAGGATAAGAAACCATAGACTCAAAAAAGTATCTTACCAGCTGGGTGTGGTGGTGCACGCCTTTAAGCCCAGCACGCGGGAAGCTGAGGTAGGAGCGTTGTGAGTTCAAGGCTGGCTTGGGCTACAACATGAGCACAAGGCCAACCTGAGCTACATAGTGTGACCCTGCCTCAAAAAACTGGGGCCAGGAGTTTGACTCAGTGGTTTAAGTGCCTGTCTGGAAGACATGAGGTTGTGAGTTCAATCCCCAGTGCCGGAAAAAAAAAAGTATCTTATCTACTAGCTAGGGTTTGGCCAAGACAGACAAAAGCCCAGAACTTTCTGATCTCATTCTTCTGGCCAGAAAAGAATGAAGGGAATAATCAGAGTGCTTGGGGGAAGCAAGAAATATTATGTTCTAGAAGCCAAGGATAAAAGCATTCTTCCAAAGGAGTTTTCAATTCACAAGTTCAGTGGCCAGGTCATAGATGAGTGATTTCTATAGTGGACTGGAAGCAGAACACTGATGGTTCAAACTGCTGGGGAAGTGTGTGAGATAGCAGTAGGAGGGGGCTTCTTGGAAAATGTTCATGGCAATGAGAGCAGGGGGAGAGGTGAGCTGAAGTAGAAAGTTTAGCATACTTCAGTACTGGATAACTGATGTCTGTCTCTTTAGTACTGGATAATGTTCATTGTCTGCTATGTGTCAAACACTATTATTAGTATTCTACTTGTTCACTACCTCATTATTCCTCACAACTTCATGAAGGTCTACACCAGTCACCATGACAAATGAGGAAACTGAAGCTCAAAGGGGAAAACAAATTTTCCAAGTTTGCAGGACTGGTAAGTAACAGGTTCTACATATGGAAGAGAATTCACTTTTCATGCTATAGCACTATTCACTATGCACAATTTTCAATTGTATATGTCAAGGCTAGAAATGATATTTCTTAAAGGCTACTAGCTTCCAACTATAATAAAAACAGATACCTGCTGATCATAGCTGGTTGGTTATACGTAACAAAAGAGAAAAAAATCATTACCAAATATCTTGGTTACTTTTCTCTCATTGCTGACACAAAATACTGACACCCAAAGTTAAGGAAGGAAATGGTTTATGTAGCTTACAGTTTGTGGAAGTTTCAGTCAGCAATCAGTTGACTCGAAGGCAGGGTGGCATGGCACAAGGGCAACACCTCTAGGTATCAGAAGACAGCAAAAGTAATGATAGCAAAAAGGGGGTGGAGAGCAAGCCTCTTTTTCTCCCTTATATTGTATGCAGGCTACCTACCCCTGAGTGGATGTAGCACTCATACTATCTCTGTGCCCTCCTCTTGCACAGGCTCAGTATGTTTACAAAGTAAGGAACTAGGCCCCTGATGAATCACTTAGTTAAACTCCTAAACTTCCCCAGTTAACATAATGAACAACATCCCAAGAGCAGTAGTTCCACATCCCAGGATGTAGAATTGCTGAGTTACTTAGTTAAGCCTCTAGACTTCTCAAGTTGACACAGTGTATCAACCATCACAACCTACCCCTTGTCAACTTGGCAATCAAATACATTTTTTTAACCCAGTCTCCAAGTACAAACTCATGCTTATTCTTGTCATTTCACAACTTGAACATTATAACGCAAGTTTAACAATCCTTAAGGCCAGTATTGTCTATCAAAATTATATTACATTAGAACCATAACATTCTACTCCTGGCCCCCCAAAGACTCATGTGCACCCCTTTATGCAAAAGGCATTTAGTCCATTTTTAAGAGTTGCTGACATCCTAACAGTTTCAGCATTGCTGAAAAGTCCAAGTCCCAAGTCTTCTCCTAGATGTAAGGGAAACTCTTAGCTGCAAGATCTTATACAAATGAAAAGTTAAACACTTCCAACTTTCAATGGCACAAGATAAACATTTTCATTCCAAAAGTTATAAACTGGGAAATACAAAGCATTGGGACAAATACAAAGCAAGTCCAAAACCCAGCAGAGCAAACATTAAGTCGTATAATTCCATATCTAGCGTCTGAAGCAATCTGTGGCAAATTGTGAACTTCAAAAGTCTTGGCCAACTCCACCTTTATGGCACTTGTGGTTATAGCTCCCAAGGCTTCTCTCTTAGGCCCACTTTGCTCTCTCCCTGCAGGTTTTCTTAGATGATCCATGTTTCTGGCTTTTCTACACTTCTGGGGTCTCCACTGTACCTTTGGCTTAATACTTACAGCTTCATGCATTTCCCTCTCAGGAGCACATTGCCTGGCCTACCAGGTCTTCTAAAATTGGGGTGAAAGCCTTATTAACCCCACAGCTCTTGCATTCTGCATGCACCTAAAACCAGCACCACCTGGGTGATGCCAAGGTCTGCTGCAAGCTGGAACAATAGCCAGGCTCTCCTCTCTTTTGGCTATAGGGACCAAATGCGTGGATTGCTGGCCAGTCTAAATCCAATTCTGAGGAACAAATTTTCTATGCTGCCACCATTTCTGGAACATAGTACAGCAGCCACCATTCTGGAACATAGCATTCTGCAACTTTCTCCTCAAAGCAAAGTCTTTCACTTTTGTCTTTTTGAGGCTGCAAAGGGTAATGACTTGCTGCTTCTTGTGATGCCCTCAGGCCATCTTTTATATTCTTTTGTATCTTCTCAGCAATCAAGATCTCCTCTTCTCTGTCTTTGCAGCCCACAGCTTTATGGGAGCTTCCTTTATGGCCAAACTCACAGTGTTTTAAATCATTCTGCTGGGCTCTTTAATTTGCAATATAAATCTGGCTAAAAGTCATGCCACAGCCTCAACATTCAACTGCCTTGAAATTTCTTCTGCCATATTAATTAGAATGCCACCCTTAATCTAAGTCTCAGGCAAAGTCTCTGGACATGAGCAAAATGCAGACAAACTTTCTGCCAAGCCATAACACACATTATGGATGCCAGCAACCAATGCAGTCCTTTTTCCCCACAGAAACCTCCCAAGCCTAGTCTACAAGAGTATTTCTATCACCCTTATGGTGTTCTGAGCTCTGACCAGAATCTCCCATGCAGTATAGCCTAAAGTGTTCCAGCTCTACTTTTTCAGCTGGCATTTCTGAAAATTTCCAAACCCTTCCCATAGGCAATTCCTAAAGGCTCCTGAACCACGTGGTCAGATATAGTCACAGCAATGACCCCACTTCTCTGGTACCAAATGCTATCTCTACATCCCAGGATGCAGAACTACTTTGTTACTTAGTTAAGCTTCTAGACTTCTCAAGTTGACACAGTGGATCAACCATTACACCAAGGTGAGAGGCACTATAGGCCTTTAATCTCAAAACAAAGATTCCTTCTTTGAAGATGCACTTCAGCCACTCTTCTGAGACCCTGATAGTCTCCAAACAATAAAAAAAAGATATGTCTTTGGATTCATAATCCTGGCACTCCATAATTCTTGTAAGAATATATTCATAAGAACCAAAGTTAAATGAATACTAAAGTTATTGGTGAATATTACTCCATATCCTGAGTTTAGATGTTGAAAAGGACATGCATAAAACCTTAAATGTTTGACCTTTGTCATTGGGAACATTGGAACAATGACTTAAGAGGTGAATATGAACTCATAATTGTCTAAAGGAAAGGGAGGGAGCACTTGGGTTTTTTCCTGAGTCTTTAGGATTCTACTAAATTTCCTTAATATAGCCAACAGAAGACATTTATCTGATATAATGAGTGCTTTTTTTTTTTCTTTGGTAACCCCAAGTGCAAATAACTTTAAGGTCTCCTTTGAGTGGGTTTGGAGTTCATGGGCTTACATAGTATTCCTGAGTGTGGAGTCCATTTTTCTTTGTTACAGCTCCAGGCAACAAGCAGGTTTCATGGTCCCTGAAATTAGCCACTAACTTCAAACAAAAGATAATTCTGGAACTGCCATTCAGCATGCTATATCTGTTCCACTGCCTCTATAAAGCAAGCCTTTTTAATGTAATTACATGACTTGTCTATCTATTACTAAATTGATGAGGGCAGGCTAAATTTTTTTTCTCTTTTACTCAGGAGTCCATATAGTTGATTGAAGCATTTCCCAGTGCAAATTTTGCAGAATTTCCCTTGTTGTTATATTTTGTGCAAGAAAGTCCTATAAGTAAATGTGTTAGGGAAGCTCTATACCATACCTCTCCCACTCTCACCCACTACTTCCTTTACATTCACAGTTTTTATTAGTTTGTTAAAGGTTTTCCAAACTTTGGCATGAAACAACCAGGCTAGATCATATTTCACAGTTATTTTACCACAGAATTGACTTTTCTTGTAGCACTTTTTAACCCATAGATCCACCATGGCCAATGCTTATATAACTATTAAGAGCCTTGGGATTAAGACCATGGAGGTCTTGGATAAACTCCTTTGCCACCATAGGTACACATTTCCTTAACTATAAAATAAGGTAATAATATCTGCCTTTGAGCCAAATGTGGTGGTGCATCCCTCTAATCTCACCAAACTTGAAGGCTAAACCAGGAGGATCACAAATTTGAGCTCAGCCTGAGCAATGTAGCAACTTAGTGAGATCCTACCTCAAAATCTAAAAAATAGAAATAGAAAAGTCTCAAGATGTAGCTTAATGCAAAGGCCCTGTGTTCAATCATCAGTACTACAAAAAATATAGATAAATAAAATGAGTATCTTCCTTTTAGAAAATTAACACTTTTCATAGCACCTGTCAAGTAGTAGGCATGCCTTAGCAGTAACTCTCTATTGACTGTGATTGGCTGATATGCCCAGCATAGATTAACAACTATTTCTTTTAGATAAACAGGATTTTTAAAAGAATGTATCCAATTAGTCATTATCACAAAAGTACAAATGAAATTTAACGTTTTGAAAGACTCTTTATCTTGCTTGAGGTTGTCTGATATTGAAATGCAGTTGTGTGACTTAGTATTGATTAGTCAATATGATGTAAAATGAATTTGGTGTAGCTTTTAATGTTGTATTAATCTTAGATAATTA
Source organism: Dasyprocta punctata (assembly GCA_004363535.1). Classification (NCBI taxonomy): domain Eukaryota; kingdom Metazoa; phylum Chordata; class Mammalia; order Rodentia; family Dasyproctidae; genus Dasyprocta; species Dasyprocta punctata. The sequence continues at coordinate 32,966 of RJWM01021925.1, forward strand.
AAGGAGTCTGTGAATTAAAAACCCACTTGTTTCACTGGATATATCTTTGCATTTAATCACTGTACTTATAGATATAAAAGCTAATATCATCATGACTATTTAAATTATTATTTCTTTATAAAATGCTTAGTGCAAGTTGCAGTACTAAGCAAAATCTCCTTTGAATTATCATGTTGACATGCAAACAGATTACCACCAACAGCAAAAAGAGTGAGCACTTTCTCACTTCCTGCAAAATGGCCGACGTGATGACACCGCCATAGGGAGGCTCCTTGGAATATACCTCTCAAAATGCTGGAATACAAAATAATATAATAACAGAAAGAAGGAAAGGGGAGGGAGATGGATCCTCTGGACCTAAGAGGAGTCTAGGATGAGAACTGTAGCCCATGGAAAGAGTGAAAAAAAAGAAGAAGTAAACAAACAAAGGTGGCGGCGCCTCTCACCGGAGCTGAATCCAATTAACGCAGACTCAAACTGGGAAGGTGCGATTAAAGTGCTTGCGATGCACGATTGAACTTCTGCGGCTAAGGTGGAGACCACGGAGGCAGCAATCGTTCCTGGAAAGAGGTGGTCGCAAGCTGGTGAGTGAGTAAACTCGGCGGGCCCCAGCCCCCCACCCCCCACTCCCCAGGGAGAGCAAGGAACAGGCATCCATCTTGAGACCGGAACCGCACCTAATTAGGCACAGTTCCTTGCCCACACCGGGTCCTGGAGGGTCCTGGTGGAATCTGCACAGGCACCCTGGGGGTGATAGAGGAAGTTAGGCAGATGGGCCCTATCCTCGCACACTTCAGTAGACATTCGTGGAGCGGAGGCAGGCTGGGGAAACACAGCAGAGCCCAGGAAAATGCCGAGAAGGAAAGGTAGAAGGCGCTCTCCGGACTCCGATACAAGCAGCACAAACTCGATTGACGTAAAAGTAGACAAGGTCAGGAGTCCAAAAATCAAACTCTCAGAGGAGATGACAACCAAAGTTGGGAGACAACTCCATGAAGCTATGAAAGAAATTAAAGCAGCACTGTTAGCCCAACTGAGAATTGAAATGAAATTCATAATAGGGCAATCCCTAAGTGCCTCTAAAGGAGATATAGCTGGAAAGGTGGAGGACGGAAAATCAAAGGAGATTGAGAATGAAACAAATAAAGACTTAGAATGCATCAATCAGATTCAGAGAGACTACCAAGAACTCAAAGACTTCAATAAAAGTTGGCAGAACCACCTGAAGGAGACTAAAAATAGTCTTTCATATCTCGAAGGGAAAATCGCAGCATGGGAGAGAGAGAGAGACAAGACTTATTAAAGATAATAAGAAATCTGGAAGTGGCAGTGCAACAGCTGCAAGACAACCCAAGGAAATATAATTTACAAATAAAAGGTGTGAGTGAAAAGGCAGGGGTCAATACAAATCAAATTAAAAGCCTATTTACAGAAATAATTACAGAAAATTTTCCAAGTATGGGAACAGGAAGAGACTTTCAGATAACTGAAGCATATAGAACTCCAGCTAAACTTGACCATAATAGGCCTACACCC
>RJWM01021926.1:0-34496 GCA_004363535.1 Dasyprocta punctata
AATACATTCGAATAGACAGTTTTAGAATACTGTATATCTAGTTAATGCATATTAGCTGGTGACTGTTTTATAAGACTACAGAGGCACAGAAAAAAACAGCAAAAATTGAATATTGTGATTATATAAAACTAAGAGGAAAAGGAAAGGAAAAATTCAACGAAATGAAGCAACAACCTAATAAGTGGGTGAAAATATTTAGAAAATATTCATCTCTTAAAGGATTAATATCCATAATACACAAGGAAATAAAAAAACTGAATGATCAAAAAAAAACCAATTAGAAAACAAACAAACAAACAATCTGAAGAGAGATTTCTCAAGGAAAGAAATACACTGCCAGTCATGGTTGTGCATGTCTATAAACCCGGCACTCGAAAGGCTGAGGCAGAATTGCCAAAAGTTCAAGGCCAACTTGAACTGCATAGAGAGATCCTGTCTTAAATAGAAAGAGGAGGAGAGGAAGAGAAGAAATGCAAATGTTAAACAAACACAGAAATGTTCAACCTCTCTAATCATTTGGCAAATGCAAATCAAAACCACAGTGTCTCAATCCAGTTAAATTTAATGTAACAAAAAAAAAGAAAAGAAAAGAAAAGAAAAAATATATCAAATACCACTGAAAAGCAAAGAAATAACACTTTTATACACTGCTTTGGAAATGTAAATTAGTGCACCTATTCACGTATCTCACTTCTAGGTATAAAGACAAAGGAAAGAAAATCAGTATATCAAAGAGATACCTTCATTCCCTTGTTAATTGTAGTTCTAATCACAATAGTCAAGATGGAATACATATAATTTTCCATCACTGGGTGAACAGATGAGGAAAATGTAGGCTATATATATAATTGTCATAAAAGAAATGAAACCCTGTCATTTTCAACAAAAATGATGGAACCTAGAGGAAAGTGAAATACGTCAGATAAAAGACAAATACCACCTATTTCCTCTCATGTGTGGAAACTAAAAAGGCTGATCTGAACTTAAAATATTAACTAGTAGAGGCTGGAAAACATAGAATGAAGGAAGATAGAGGAAGGTTAAGTAACAGGAATCAAAAGAAGATAGAAGAAATATATTCTGGTTTTCTATTACACAGTAGGATGGCATACTTCACAATAATCTATGCACTTACAGTTTTATATATTTATAACTATATCTTTTCATGAAGAACTAGAATAGAAAAGCTTAAAGATTCCACATATAAAGATATACTAAGGGCTAGAGATGTGGCTCTGTGATAGAGTACTGGCTTAGCATGTGCAAGGCCCTGATTTGCACACACACACACACACACACACACACACACAAAAGAAAGGAGAAGACAAAGATAATAAGATTGAAATGTTAATTACCTTACATTGATCTGTATACATCATTTGCATGAATTGAAGTACTACTTTTTACCCCATACATATCTACAACTACAGGTGCCAATTAGAAAGAAAAGTAAAACAAAAAGAAGCATGAAGAAGTAAACATAACTTATAATCATAAACCAAATGAAAATGATAGAATTGAAAAATACAATAGATAAAATAATAGCTTAATAGATGGCCTTGATGTTATAGAATGGTGCTGATGCTATAGACTGATGTAGGAGACTATGTGGGATAAAAGAAGTTAACTTGATGAGTGGTTAACGGAATTGTCTTAATCTGAACAAGGAAAAAATACTTTTCACAAATAATAATAGAGTTTCAGCAACCAGAGAGGCTACAATGAAAGTGGTAACATTTGCAATATAGGAAATTCAGAAGAAAAGAATAAATGGGACTGAAATAATTCAAAGAAATAATGACTTAAAACATCTCAAATTTGGCAAAAGATGTAACCCACCAGACTTAAAATGCTAAAGAAACTGCAGAATTGTAGGAGAAACCAAAAGATTTTTAATACTCATTTTAATACCCATAAAAATCATACTGATATGTGATGAAGTAACAATGAGGCATGAATTTTATATCTAGCAAAAATAGTTTCAGAATTGAAAGGAAAGAAAAACTAAGATAATTTGTTGCCAGCAAGTCTACCCTAAAAGGATGGGTTAAGGAGTGTCTTAGTTTTCTCATTGCTGAGACAAAATACCTGACACCCAAAGTTACAGGGGGGAAGGTTTATTTAGCTCACAAATTGTACAATTTCAGTCCATAATCAGCTGGCTCCAAGGCAGAGTGGCGCATGGCAGAGGGCAACAGTTCGTGGTGACAGAAGACAGCAAAAGCACAAAAGGACCTTAACAGTATTTTTCTGCCCTTTTTATATTGTACCTAGGTGGCTGGGATTAGGGCAGTGTCAAATCAGTCAGTGAGCTGATTGAGTAATCACGTATCCTTAATCCCAGCATCACACACTAAATCCAGCACCCTCTGTGACCCCATGATGCTTTGAAGTGACATGTAGAACCAAACCCTAACAAGGAGGTTCTCTATAGTTTTATTTATTTATTTATTTTTGATTGAACTCATGACCTTCCGTTTGCCATGCAGGTGCTTGTGCCACTGTGCTAAATCCCCATCCCCCAAGGAGGTTCTCTAAAAATAGACAGACAGACAGACAGATAGATAGATAGATAGATAGATAGATAGATAGATAGATAGATAGACAGATAGATAATAGATACATGATAGAGATAGACAGGCAGATAGATAATTTCTGGAATTTCAAAAATAGACACAGAATTTAGTACATAAAGATATGGACAGACACAAGACTCCTATTCTTTTTTCTTGCTTAAGTAGTAGTAGTAGTTGTTGTTTTTGTTGTTGTTGCTTTGAGAAAGGGTCTCCCTATGTACTGCTGGCTGACCTTGAACTTGCTCATGTATCCCAGACTGGCCTTGAACTCAGTGATCCTCCTGCCTCAGACTGCCAAGTGCTGGAATTACAGGCATGTGCCACTATGCCTGGCTCTTTTTTAAATTCTAAAAATGAACTGTTGCTGGGGATATAGCTCAGTGGCATAAGTTCCTGCCTGGCAAGTTCAAGTGCAAGTCCCGAGTTCGATCCCCAGTACAAAAACAAAAAACAGTGACTTAAAAATAAATAAAATTTAAAAATAAAAATGAACTGTTGATTAACGTGTCAATTTTCCATAGTAATAGGCTTTAGTATGATATTTCAACACATACAACATACACTGATCAACTCCAATCTCCTTTTATCCGCCTCCCCCTTCCCTGCCCACCCCCACACCTTTCTATCCTCTAGGAATCAATGTTCTACATTCAGGACCGTTTTTTGCTTCAACATATGAAAGAGAATGTGACAGGCAGGGCTATTTGTGTGTGAATTACCTCACTTAATATAATACCTTCCAATTCTATCCAATTTATTGCACATTATACAATTTTGAGTTTTCTAAACAATTGTTATGGTTGAAATAAGTTGTATTACTATCTAGTGACATTCATAATATATAGAGAGGAAACATAAGAAATAATTGTGTTTTAAATTGGGAAAAGTAAGTTAGATTTTTACACTAAAACATAAAATAGCGATACCAGTAGACTGTGCTAAGTTATGTACATACAATGCAATTTATAGAGAAACTACTAAAAAAGTTACAAAAACAAGTAAGTGTATCAAGAGATGGAGGAAGCAAGGTAATGAGCAGGGAGAGAGGGAAGGGAAAAGGGATTAAAAAAAGAAACTCAGATATGTTATAAACATGTACCAACTTTCCACAAAGAATATAAATATTATATACTACAAGCATGTACTAATAAACTTAGACTTAAATATTACTCACTCAATTAAAAGACCAGCAAGTCATAAAATTACCAAAATAGAGGGGTTCACCACTATCAGTGAACAGGATGTAATTGACATTTACAAAATGTATTAACAATAGAATTTATTTTCTCTTCCATTTGCAACAGAACACACACCAACATAGCTTGCCCCATAAAACAAACCTCAAACTACTTAAAAGAAGTAAAGGGGCTGGGGATATAGCTCAGTGGCATATGCACCTGCCTGGCAAGTGCAAGGTCCTGAGTTAGATTACCTGTACCAAAAAAGAATTAAAATCACAGGTCTCTCCTCAGACCACAGAAGAAACATTAACAGAAAAATCTTCAAACACTCAAAACCTAACTAACACAATTTAAAATGATCCATGCATCAAAAAAGAAATTTCAGGAAAGTTTGAAACTCTTGAACTAGAAGCCAGGCGTGGTGGTACATGCCTGTAATCCCAGCCCTCAGGAGGCTGAGGCAGGAGGATCGCTGGAAGTTCAAGGCCAGGCTGACTACATAGTGAGTGCAAGGCCAGTCTGAACTGCATGTGAAGCCCTGTCTCAAAAGGACAAAAAATAAATAAATGAATAAATAAACAAATAAAATAAAAATAAAATAAAACTGTCAAACTGACAAAATCATATCAAAATGCAGGAGACACAGCTTATAAAACTAAAAGAAGGAAAATTTACGCTGTGTGTATACAAAAGGAGAAAAATTTCATATCAGTAATCAAGGCTCCTACCTAAAGAATGTAGAGAAAAATCAACAAAACAAATTCAAAACAAGTACTAAAAAAAAGTTCTTAAAGCAGACAAAGGAAAAATATAATAAAGATGACAAAATAAATCATTGAAACAAAGAAAAAACAGAGTGAACTGATGAAACAAAAAACTTGTTTTGGAGCCAGGTGTGGTGTCACACACCCGTAATTCCAGCATTTGGGAGGCTGAGGCAGGAGGACCACTGTGAGTTTGAGGCCAGCTTGGGCTAGAAAGCAAGATCAAGGCCAGCCTGAACTGCATAATGAAACCCTGTCTCAAAAAGACAAAAAAAAAAAAAAAATCTAGTTCTTTGGAAAGATCTGTAAAATTAACAAATCTGACATAGAGAAAATATTCACATTAGCAACATCACATATGAAAACAAGGAAATCACTACATTCCCTGTGACATCAAAAGAATAAAAAGAGAATATTAAAGACAAATCTAGACCAATCAGCTTGACAGTTTTGATAAAATGGATCAGTTCCTCAAAAAAAGAAAAAAACACAAATTATTAAAATTCGCCCAATAGGAAACAATAATTTGAATTGCCCTACAACTAGTAAGGTATTGAATTCATAGCTTTAAAAAAAAATCCACTGAAAAAGAAATATCCGAGCCCAAGGAATTTCAATAGCGGATCCTACCACACACTTAAAGGTGAACTAACACCAATTCTACACAATCTCTTGCAGAAAAGATAACACTCTCAATTTATCTTTAAAGCTCAATTTAAAAACCAAAGACAACACAAAAAGAGAATAATATTACACAACAGTATCCTTCATTAGTGTAGATATAAAAATTCTTTCCAAAATGTTAGGAGACATTAGCAATACATAAAAGGAATTATGCAATGCAACCTCATAGGGTTTATTTTAGGGTTGTGAGGCTGACTCAACATTTGAGTCACTCACTCTAGCCCACCAACAGTGCATGGGTTCAAGGAGAAAGAAAATGACCATAGCAATTAATTCTGAAAATTTTTTGACAAAATTCAAAAGTCATTCATGAGTAAAACTTACAGAAAAATAAAAATAGAAGGGAACTTCTTCAATTTAATAAAAGGCACATAGAAAAAAAACAGGCTACAGCTAATACTATATTAAATGAGAGATACTCAATGTTTTTTTCCTAAAACTGGAAAGAAAGCAAGGATGTCTGCTTTCACTACCCTTATTCAACATACAGCTGCAAGTTCAACCTAAGTCAATAAGACAAAAAAAGGAAATGAAAGGCATATAGATCAGAAAAGAGAAAAAAAACACTTTGTATGTAAAATGTTTGTCTATATAGCAAATGTCAAGAAGTAATTTTAAAACTGGTGGAACTAAAAAGTGTGTTTGGCAAATGTGTAAGATATAAGATAAACTTGAAAATAAAATGCAATCATATTTCTATGCACCAGCAATGAACACAGAGACCAAAATTCAAAAATACAATACCATTGCAAATTACTTAAAAGAAAACTATATTTAGGTGTAAGACTAACAAAAATGCTGAGGAGTTCTATGCTGAAAGCTAAAAATTGCTCTAGAAGTAAATTTAAAGACATTCTAAATAAATAGACACAATTTGTTTACAAATTGGGAGGTTCAACATAGAAAAATCATTTACTGATAAATTGCTGTACTGAGGTAATGTGATTTGTATCTAAAGGATGTTTTTTAATAACATAGATGAGAGTTTTCCAAAGTTTGTAAGAAAAGGCACAGAAAGCAGAATAGCTGAAATAATTTTGAAAAAGTAGGTAGGTGGGAGGAATTATTCTACCAATTTTGGAGACATAACAGTGCACCTCCTGCACACGAAGACTATGTGGTATTGGTAGGGTGACAGACACATCAATCAATGGAAGCCACTGTAGTCAGGGGTTATAAGGAGAACAATTATATGCAGGACACAGAATTTATAATACTGTTTTATGATGGTCACCCAGAGTTAAACACAAGAAAGTGCAGGAAAATCTGTCCACAATATTAAAGACCCAGAATATTCAGCCAAGGACCTAGATCCCATAGCAATGTCCTGTGTGGGTCCAGCTGAAGACATAGAGCCCATGACAATGCCTCCCATGAGTCCAACTGGAGGTCTGGAGCCCATGACAAGGACTCACGCCAGTCTGTTTTACGGATCTGTGCGGGGAAGGCCCCAAGGTCAGTGGTGGAAGCTAGAAAGTCTATACCAGTGGGGTGAAGGAGCTGTGGCAGTAGGTTGAGGGTTCTACACTGGAGCGGAGAAATCACACTCAAAATAAGGACCAGGGCTCCCCTGAAAAGTACCACAGCTATCCTCAGGAACAAAGAAGTCCAAAGTTCTTCCAATGATGAGAACAGTTGAGTACACGCTAGGAAACCAGCGTGACAAGCTTCTCCTGGAGATCAAACAGCACATATTTTCCCCTCCGGAGCCAGGAAGTGATGCTCAAGGCAAGGAGCAGAGCTTCCCCAAAGTGAACCACAGTCACTCTCATTAACAAGGTCCTGAGCTCCTCTGATGATAATGGCTGAATTCACACTGGGAAAGCCAGCATGAGAAGCTCCTCCAGGAGAATCAATGACTCGAAACAGCAACACTTAGGAAAACCCACAATGCCTCGCTCTTCTTCTCCACATCTCTATTTATGCCGGCAACTTTCCTCAGGTGGGCCACCCTCTGCACTCAGCACCATGCCGATTTAATTCAGCTGGTGTTAAGCTGACCACCAGTTTTTAATCCATAACAGACGCAAACTAGAAATTTATATCAACCCACACAAATGTAGCCAATATATTTTTGACAAAGGTACAAGTGTGATTTAAAGAAGGAAAACAGCTTTGTCAACAAATGATCATAGGGCAATTGGATACCAATAGGCAAAAAAGAAACAAAAGAAACTCAATCTTTTCTCACAATTTAGAAAAACGTTAAACCTCAAATGGATTATAAATTTATACTTTTATATAACACAGGACTAAAAGTCATTTAAGAAAAAAAGGAGAAAATATTCTGCATCTAGGATTCAGAAAAGACCCCAAAAAACATTAGGTATATAAAGAAAATTTAATAAATTAGCCTACATCACAATTAACACCTTTTTCTTTACAAAAGGCCCTGTTAAAAGGAAGAGGGAATAAACTGTACAGTGGGAAGAAATATATCCAAAATCAAAATATCCAGCAAAAGACTAATACTTGAATATACAAAGAACACTCAAAGAACATACAAATAACTGCTGAGTTAAAAAAAAAATAGAAAGGGCTGGGGATGTAGCTCAGTGGCACAAGTGCCTGCTTGGCAAGCATAAGGTCCTGAGTTCAACTCCAGGTAAAAAAAAAAAAAAAGAAAAGTAGAAAATGGACAAAAGACATGCACAGAAATTTTCCTGAAAAAGATATAAAATGGCAATTTCATATGTGAAAAGTTGTTTAACCTAGTCAGCTATTGCAAATTAAGACCACAATGTGGTATCACTAAACAACTATCACATTAGTTAAAATTGAAAGTACTGAGCCGGGCGTGGTGGCGCACGCCTTTAATCCCAGCACTCGGGAGGCTGAGGTAGGTGGAGCGTTGTGAGTTCGAGGCCGGCTTGGGCTACAACTCGAGCGCAAGGCTGGCCTGAGCTACATAGTGCGACCCTGCCTCAAAAAACCAGGGCTGGGAGTTTGGCTCAGTGCCTTAAGTGCCTGCCTTGGCAGGCGCGAGGTTGTGAGTTCAATCCCCAGTGCCGCAAAAAAAAAATAAAAAATAAAAAAAAAAAATAAAATTGAAAGTACTAACAACTTCAAATGTTGACAAATACCCCAAGACACTGGAACACTCCTAATTGCTGGGGTGTACCCACTCTGGAATGGTACAACCACTCTGGAAAAGTTTGACAATTCTCAAAAATCTACTATAAAGTTAAATTCTAAATTAATTGTTAAGTAACAAAGCAAGTTACAGAACAATATGCATAATTTGATCCTACTTTAGAGAAAAACTACATGAAAATAAGATTTGTATTATCAGGACACTTTTATTTGTATTTACTTAGAAAATTTTGTTATGTTCATGCACCAACTCCCCAAGATGAATATAATCATTATATACTTTAAACATGTATCAGTAAAAATTTTTGTAAACAGAAATTTTGTGGAAGTATGCCTGGGACCTGTGAACAGCAGTAATATGTTCATTACAACATAAGACAAGAGAATAAGGAACGTAGTTTTTCCAGGTGTGGTCAGACAGACTCCACAGCAGCACTGCCAAATGACATTCCTCGTGATGTCCTAGAAAGTGGTCACCAGTCACCTGTGACTACGGGACACCAGAATTGTAGCCACTGTAATAGAGGATTGAATTTCAGTCTAATTGATTTTAACTTTAAAATAACCATATCTGGAGACTAGCAAACGTCGTGGACAGCAGTTCTAAAATCAAAATGCATGGATCCGCATCCTATGTCTTGCATTTTTCAGTTGTTCAAACATGAATGCGTTCCTGACCTCCATGGTTTCTTCGCCTGTGGAACTGGGATGGCAAGCATTTTCTACTAAGGTGGTCATCTAGTCTACTCAAAACCTTATATCAAAATTGATAACAATTATTTCATCTTTTATTTAATACTTTATATATAGAATTTTTCACAATACATGTGTGTGTCCTGGGATTTCTATAAAATATATACAATTGTTTTGGAAGCTAAACCTTCACTAGCTTTAGAGAGACTTTCTTCCATGGATAGAAAAAAATCCAGGTTGAGCCTCATGGTCTCCTTTGCCCATTCAACTGTTAAGGTTGACATTGTAAAAATCAGGATATAAAGTCAGAAAAGGCTGGGCTGAGTTTCTCAGAAGTCTTCCACTTCCGCTCATTTTCCAGGATTCCGCTTCAGAATCCTGTTGGAAGTTAGCCATGAGGTATTCCTCAATGGCTCTGGGGGCCTCCCAAAGCCCCTCATTTCCTTGAGCTATTTCCCTTCCCCTCTCACAGACCTGAGCTACTCAGCCTTTTAAAACTACCACCATCCTTTATCTTCATGGAGCTTAGAGTCTTGTAGAGAGAGAAAATAAATTATCAAATTAAATTTTTTGATGAAAGCTATGAATAAAACAAAAAAGTGTTTTTTAGAAGCTAGTAGAAAATTGGTCACAGAAAGTGTTTCAGAGAAAGTGTCTCTGACACTTAATGTATCAGCTTGACTGGGTCCCAGGCTGTTCAGAGAGTTAAACACCACATTTAGGGTGTAGGTGAGGGGACCCCCAGAGGATGAGATTAGAATTTGAAATGGTGAACTGAGTAAAGCTGATGACATGTTCCAGTATAGTGGAGCCTCGGAAAACCTGTAAGTGCTTGGATAGAACACAAAGGCAAAGGAAGACTGATGTAGCTCTGTCTGATTATTTAACATCAGTCACCTGGTTCAGCATTTCTGGATCTCAGATCCAGTCCGTACCACCAACCACCCAGCACTAAGGACCTCAAACTACACCACCAATGTTCCTGGGTACCCAGAATGCAGACAGCTTATTGAACACTGTCGGCCTCCACAGCTGTGTGAGCCAACATTTTACACTTAATCTCTACCCAGATATATGGGTAGATAGGCAATAGCTAGATGACTGATAGATAGATAGATAGACAGGCAGACAGATAGATAGACAGACAGACGGACAGATACGGAGATTACTTCCTTTGGTTCTGTTTCTCCAGAGAATCCTGAGTAAGGCAGCAAAACTTAACCTGAGTTATATGAGAGGGGTCAGTCATACAGGGAGCTAAATTCATGATCACCGAAATGGAGGGAGCAGCATGCACAAACGCACTAATGATGTGTGATTTCCTAGAGATACAAAGGCCACTGTGATCAGAAAGCAGTGCATGAGAGGGAAATGGTGTGTGTCAGAATGGAAGAGCTGCCGGACCTGTGTCAGAGGACATGAGTCAGAGGAAAGAATGGATGGTGTATTCTAAGCACTGTATCTACATAGATGACACGTTACAATTTATATTTTCAGATGACTATGCTGTATCTTGGGAATGTAAGAGTAGTATGCCCATACTCCATCCAGGCCTCCAGTTATTGGTTGTACTAAAAACAGGATAAAGGCCTCTTAACTTTAAAGGGTTATTTCAGTTTATTGCCCTCTCCAACCACAATGTATAACTTAAAGGGCTTAAAACCACAATGTGTTACTGTTGTCTTGTGGACTGGCTGGGCTCAGCGGGGAGGTTCCCATTTGGGATCACTCATGTGGCTGCAGTCAGCTGGCAGCTGGGGCTACAGTCATCTGAAGGCTCATCTGGGCTGCATGTCCAAGCCAGCAGCCTCCGTGGCTGACAGCTGAGGCGGCCTTCAGGCTGGGTACTCAGCTAGGCTGTCAGTCACAGCATCTGCCAGGCCTCTTCATCTGGCTTGGGCTGCTCTCATGAGGGCAGCAGGTTCTGAATAAGAGCATCCAAAGGGGAGAGTGTCAAGAACAAGCGTTCCAAGGGGTCTGAGAGGAAGCTGCAGGGCTCCTTAGGACCGAGCTGCACGAGTCCCACAGTATCGCCTCTGTTACCCTCCCTTGCTCATGCATCACTAACGCTAATCCAGACTCAAGATGAGAAGAATTAGACTTTACCTGTTAATGAGAGGACACGCCATGAGATAGCCATCGCTGAATATAAACACAGTTATCAATTTTTTTTGTTTTGTTTTGTTTTTGTGGCACTGGGGATCTAACTCACAGCCTCAAACCTGCCAGACAAGCGCTTAAGCCACTGAGCCAAACTCCCAGCCCTAGTTTTTTAAGGCAGGGTCGCACTATGTAGCTCAGGCCAGCCTTGCACTCGCGTTGTAGCCCAAGCGGGCCTCGAACTCACAACGCTCCTCCTACCTCAGCCTCCCGAGTGCTGGGATTAAAGGTGTGCACCTTTACTATCTCACAGTTTCTACCAGATAAAAAAAGTGGGACAAGAAATTTGGTTGCATTGTCTGCTTTAGGGTCTTTCGCAAACAAGCAATCACGGTATCATTCAGAGCTGGGGTCTTATCTGAGGGTGCAGGTGGGAATGGCTGCACTGCTCATTCACATGACACTTGGCAGAATTTAGCTCCTTGTGGTCTGTCAGGCTGCAGGCCTGGGACTCTGGCTGGCTGTCATCCAGAGGCTCTCCTCAGGTCCCTGTCATGTCATTTTCCCTAAATGATGACTGACATTCATCCCAGCCAGAAAGGGAGAGACTCAAATGAAATCTGCTAGTAAGACAATATTTCAGTGTCATTTGCTGTATTCTGCTGCTTAAAAGCAAGTCACTGGGCTGGCCCTTGATTGTAATTGGGGTCTTTCACAGGGTCGTCATTACCAGATGAATGGATCACTGGGGGCCACTTGAGAGTCTGCTGCCCAAGTTCCAATAAATGTGGGTTCATCTTTAATCTGCCATACAGGCTTGCAGGCAAAGATTAAAGGGGAACTGACAAATATTTGTATATTCAAAAATAGTTCCTGAATGTCAACAATGTACTATTCAGGCAACACAGTAGGCCCAAGGAATGAGACAACAAATAAAAGCCAGTTTCTACTCCCCTAAAAGGTCACACGTCTAAAGCAGAGACAGACCTATAAACAAATTGTGTTTTGAAAAAAGAAAAAATAAACATATACGATGTATGGCATGGCACAAGAGGACAATATAGAGAAGACTGTCAAGGAGAGATGAAGCCTGCACAGGGTACAGAGACATAAAGTGAGCTTATGAGACAAACATGGTTGGCCAGGAGTCGTACCATATGCTTTAATCTCAGCACTTTGGAGACTGAGGCAAGAGGATCTCAAGTTTGAGGCTACCCTGGGCTACATAGTGAGTTCAAGATCAGCCTGTACTACATAGTTAGACAGTGTCTTTACAGAAACAAAATAAAGACATAAACAAGTTTATGCTAGGTAAAAGAATGAGCATATGCAAAGGACCAAAAGTGAGAAAAAGCATCACGTTTCTAGAGAATGATGAGCCATTTGGCTTATGTGCAGCACAGGGCAAAGAAAACGGGAGGACAAGGAGTGGACAGTGACCAGCAAAGAAGTATCATGGGGTTACAGTAAGATGCGTCAGGGTTTTTTTTGTTTTGTTTGGTTTTTTTCTGGTACCAGGGATTGAACTCATGACCTCGTGCTTGGCAGCCAGGCAATTACACTGCTGAGCTAAATCCCCAGCTCTTGATGCATCAGCTCTGTAGGGGAGAAAAAGAAGAGTCTGAAATAACAGGGACATTTGACACACTGCACACTTTCAGCCTGTCTCTGCTGTGGTTGTGTGGGGACGGACAGGAGGACAGCCAGGGAAGAGGGACAAGACTGGGAACTGCACCGAAATAATCTAGCTATGGAGAAGCAGGGCATGAGCTAAGGGCACATATGCAAGCAGGCAAGAGCGGGGATAGATTCAAGACTGTAACCACATGTGATCAACAGTCTGCATGGATTACCTGTAGGGGATGGAGAGAGGTTTGGATAAGATTTAAGCAAGACAGGAGAATGCAGAATGTCCACACATTTTGTTTGTTTGCTTGCTTGGAGGCTTGGGGCATGTTTTGCTTTGTTTTGTTTTTTTCTTCCTTTGAGACAGGGTCTTGCTATGTAGTCTAGGCTGGCCTTTAACTCACAGTTGTCCTCCTGCCTCAGCCTCCTGAGTAATCAGATTGCAGGTATGCCTCCCCATTCCCTGCGCATATACTCTTTGGACATGATACTGTTTGGGTTAGTAGGACTAAAAGATAGTAAGCTCACATCTGAACAATCCACCATCACTCAGCCTGTGAAATACCCAGGAGAAATCACCCAAACAGCAGGTCACATGTGGATCTGAAACTCATGACTGAGACCTCACTTTCAGAGAGATTTGAGGCACGTCCAATGAAGAGGGGAAAATGTCAGGGCAAAGGTGGGCAGTACATGGAGTCCTAGGGTGCATGACCACTTAAGGAGATAGAGAAAGAACCTAGCTGCAGATTTTAGGAACAAATGCAGAGGGAGAAAAGGAAAACCAAGATAAATCGTATGGTCAGAGAGATGGTTTGGTCATTGGGGTCAAACACTACAAAGAGGTCAAGCATAACAAGGACCGAGAAACAAACACTGCCCTCGCCTGGAACTTTGGCCTGATGATGCCGTGGTGTACTCAGCTCTTAACGTACAGAGTAGCTTCCCATTCTCTGCAGGTTTGCTTTACATGATTTCAACCACTGATCTGACAATAACAAATGAAATATTCCAGAAATCTATTCACAACTTTTAACTTACGTGCTTTTTCAATAGTGCAAAGAAATTTCACACTGTCTTTTACTTTCCACTTAGAATGCGATTCGTCCTTTTGTCCAGCATAGTCACACCATACGTGCTATCAATCAATACCTGTCTGGGTATTACACCGACTGCTGAAGCACTGCAGAGCTTGTTTCTAAAATTTAGTACTACTATTTATTTGTAACCACTCACTAAGATTCTGAGAACATATCTTGTGCAGAGGAGACTACTGTATGAATTTTGCAAATACAGTGGTATCTCAGTTCATGGACTTGAATCTTTCTACAATTCTTGTCCCAAACTCGACTGCATGAGAACCAAATCAAATTTCCCCATGAGGTGAACATGGAATCTAACCACAGAATTTGATTCTATTCTCAAATGGATTTGTAACCACAATTGTGGAAATCAGTTTGTGAACCTAGGTGCCACTGAATTTTCTCCTTCTGTGGGTAGCCCATTCAACTTGCTTAATAGTATCCTTTAACAAACAAAAGGTTTACATTTTGACAAAGTCTAACTTAACTATTTGTATCTAGGTTATATATGCTGCCTATCATAGCTAAGAACCATTGTCTAAATCAAATACTAAAATTTACACCTATGTTTTATCTCACTTAAGATCTAAAAAATTCCTTGCATTCCAACTGCACCATAAATATTTGTTACTTTCTGTATATGGCTTTGTGACCTTGTACCATGACCTTGCTAAATCTGCTTGTCTGTTCTATTAAAAGGAATAAATAACTGAATATTTGTTAAATGTTGAGTAAAAGATCAGGGAAATAGAAAAGCCAATGTGCACTTTCTTTTTTTTTTTTTTTTTGCGGCACCAGGGATTGAACTCACAACCTTGCACCTGCCAGGGCAGGCGCTTAAGCCACTGCACCAGACTCTGAGGCCTGATGTTTTTGAGGCAGGGTCGCACTATGTAGCTCAGGCCCGCCTTACACTCACGTTGTAGCCCAAGCCGGCCTCGAACTCACAACGCTCCGCCTACCTCAGTCTCCCAAGTGCTGGGATTAAAGGCGTGCGCCACCACGCCCGGCTTGCATTTTCATTCTTTAAAAGTGTGAATATAGAAGGGAACTTCCTCAACTGAATTTTTAAAATCTACTGCAAAACGTTCAGCTAATACCAAACTCCGTGGTAAGAAACTAGATGCTCTCACCAACAAGATGAGAAAAAAAGGTATGAATCTCCCCTCTCAGTATTCCCTTTCAACATCATAGTGATGCCCAACTAATGTAACTGAGATGAGAAACAAAAAGTATACAGATTGTAAGGAAAGAAATAAAACAGTCTTCACTGACATATGGTATGGTTGTAGAAAATCCCAAAAATATACACACAAAAAAACTCCTACTAGAATTAAGAAATAATTATAGCAAAGTTTCAGGACATAAAATTAATACCTAAAGTCTATTATCTTCCCATAAACCTGCGATGAAAAATTGGAATTTCATGTAAAAACTAAACATTTATTTATTAAAATGAAACCATAAATGAAAAGATATTCCATGTTCATAGAAGACAGCACTGAAAAGACAACACATCTTGCTAAATTGATCTATGGATTCAACGAAATTCTCATCAATGTTCTAGAAAGTTATTTTGTGGAAATTGAGAACAAGATCCTAAAGTGAATATGGAGAAACAGAAGACCCAGAGTAGCAAACGTACCATTGAGACAATAGAACAAATTCACTGAGGTAGGCGGGGCGTTGTGTGTTCGAGGCCGGCTTGGGCTACAACGCCAGTGCAAAGCCGGCCTGAAATACATAGTGTGACCCTGCCTTAAAAAACTAGGGCCAGGAGTTTGGCTCAGTGATCTAAACAGCTACCTGGCAGGCAGAGGTTGGGAGTTTGATCCCGGTGCCACAAAAAAATAAAATAAAATAAAATAAATAAGTAAAAAGAAACAAGATAGTGTTATTTTTTTTTCCAAATCCATTTTATTTCAAGGAGAAAAAAAAAACGCATACGTGTACAAAATAAAAATCCCAGAAATGCACGCATACTAATACAGTCAAATCATCTTTGACAAAATACCAAAAATAATAAACAACACAGAAAAGAGTCTTAGTAAATGGAGTCACATTAACTAGACTCCCACATGTGAAAATAATGCACCTGGACACAACTCTACACCCTTCACAACAATTAAAACAAATCAGACCCCTTCATGTAGAATCCCAAACTATTAAGCTCCTAAAAGACCACAGGAGAAGAAATAACTTTGGGTTTGGCGATGACCTTTTAAGCTAGCACATCTAAAACATAATTTTCAAAAGAAAAAGTGGCAAGTTGGAATTCACAAAAATTTAACACTGCAATGCAAAAAGACCCTGTCAAGAGATCCAAAAGGCACTGCCAGAGTGGAAGAAAATATTTGCAGAAGATGGAGCAGGCAAGGAAGAGCCCGGCCTCCACAAAGGCGGGCACCCGACCTGGGGTCACCCCACCCTGGGAAACACTTCCGGCGGAGGTGACCCTCTCACCCGCAGCGGGACTTCCGGGCCTAGACTGAGCCAAACACTTACCGGAACTCGCGAACCCTATGGACCAAGACAGCAGCTTCCGGTGGCCTCTGCTGGGCGAGGATGCGCTGTCCCCGGAGGACGCAGGACAATGTCCCACCGGCGGCTCGGGGTTCCTGCCTGCTCCGACCCGCCTTGGTCACGCGGGTCAGCGTGCTGATCTGAGCCGGACGCGCAGAACCTTTCCAGAACTTTCTCTCTGGTGCGCGCGCACCCGTGCCGGCAAGGATCACGCAGCGCCGCTCTGTTCGCGTGCCCAGCGCTGCCTCACAGCCCCTCCTCACAGGGCTGCCTCTGCACCGCAGAATCCATCGCTTTAAGGAAAATCTGGGCCTTTCTGTGTATGGACGGTGCTATCTTTAAATTGTGTCTTCTGAGACTCCTGCAGTGGGAAACTTACCATATGCAGCCCGCTACCTGGGAGGCAGGAGGAGCAGAATGAAAAGGGAGGACTCGCATTCGGTTCCCAACTCTGGTTGCCTTCTGCTTCTTTTTAACTGAGGGTTACTGTGATGAAGTTGAAAGGCTGATTGTAATGTGAATGGCAAATGCTGGCTGAAGAATGCCCGTCTCTGAGCAGATGTTTAATATTAATGAATGGTGCCAAATAAACTCTACATATCTCTGATCTTCGAATGAATATTGATCAACTCCCTCTTCCTGTGTGCTGGAACTATGTGTAGACTCAGATCCTTGTGATGTTTTGTATGGCTGTAGACTTTGGCAACATGTTAACTAATGTGTACAGCAAATTTGTATGATGAAGGAATCAAATTTATTGAATTTTGCTTTGGGGCGGGGTACCAGGGATCAAACTCACGACCTTATACCTGCCAGGTAGGTGCTTGTGCTGCTGAGCTGAATCCCCAGCCCAATTTATTGAATTTTATTATTGAAAACTGAAACTTAAAATGTGTGAACAAAAACCAAGAAAAGAATATACTTTCTTCATGAACTATAGTAGGTGAATGTTACATTTATTCTGAACATTTAGGCACTGCAAAAATATAATGAGAAACTCCTGTGACTAGATAGCAGTACTATTTTTTTTCAGTTGCTGTGCTCTTGATTGAGATGCATTCCCACTTTTAACAGGTTAAGCATTTGAAATCTTGCAATGTTCTTTTCACTTTGTTAGACAATAGTAAACTAAAATTCAGCTTCACCATTGCTAGAATTTCCAACATCCTGCAGTAAGTAAAAATCTGCATTATTTTCACTGAATATGAAATTACAAAATTAAAATATATGCATGTCCACTTTAAAAAAGGAATTTGGTAGTTTTTAGCAAAATAGGCAATTGAAAGGTAAGAGTTATAGTTTGTCTTATGCTGCGTAGTCACTGTCTTACCTGAAGACCTGGTTGTAAGACAGTTGGCTTTTTGTTCTCAGCACATGGCTTTCATCTAAAATCAGGTTCGTCAAAGGTCACATTTTAACTCTGGAAAACGTCTTTAATGAAAATTACTTAGAAGTTTAAGGATAGTTTAAAGTAAAACCTAGAAAATAAGATTATCGTCAGCAATAGCCCAAGAACTTAAATAACTGGCTGTATATTGGTAAAATTGTTGGAAAAGAGGGATGCAAAAAGAATTTTGATAAGGTTTAAAAAATTATTCAAAAACATTAGAGGATTCAGAGAAGCATAAATGAAAGAAAATAGCCTCACTGATTGCATTTTTGCTGGCAGTCCTTCCAGAATTCCTTTGTACTTTTGTTTTAAACAATGTATCCTACTGTATCAGTTTTAATAAAAAAATTCTTTTAAAAGTAAAAAAAATGTAAAATTTTTTGAAATCAGTAAGATAACAGTTGGTTTAAGAAAGGCTAAAATGTCTGATGAAACATCTCCCTAAAAGATAGATGTACAAGTGGCAAAATAAGCACATTAAAACATATTTTTAGTATCCTATTATTAAAGGACATAAAACAACATGATACCATTACATGCCTAATAGAATGGCTTAATTTTGTCACCATTTTCCAGGGAGAATATGGAGCAACAGGAACTCATATTTCTTGCAGCCAAGTAAGCAAAATGATTGCGTCAAAGAAGCTAACCCCCTCCTGTGATCCAGTGGCAGTCATGGGCCAGGAGGAAAACCAAGAAACCATCCTCCTCCTGTGAGCCAGTGGCAGCTGTGGGCCAGGAGGAGAACCAAGAAGCCAGCCTCCTCCTGTGAGTCAGTGGCAGCCATGTGGGCTGGGAGGAAAACCAAGAAGTCAACCCCCTCCTGTGAGCCAGCTGGTACATGGACCGGGAGACAAGAAAACCCCAGTGCCACTGCCCACGCCCCCACCCCGCCCCTGCCCCCACCCCTGGTACCTGGCCCCTGTAAGCAACTGGATGATTTGGAGGAACACAGGCTGAGATGATAGTTACTAAAGTAAGAAAAAAAACTTAATGTTTGTATTGTTTGATTGACTTTGCAGACCTAAAGTTAGTAGTCTGAGCATCAGTTAGAGGATTCAGAAAAGCATGAATAGTAACTATGGGAGATTTCTGTCTGTCTTGTTTTTGAAATACTGCTCTCACTGTTTTGTTTGGTTCTGTTCTATTGTTTTGTTTTATTACCTTTAAAATAATTTGAAAAAGAAAGACAAAATGATTGAGCCATTTCAGTCTCCTATAAAGATAAATATTTTCTTCCTAGGCAACATAGCAATTGTGCTGAACATCTTGGTATATGACTGTGATCCCAGCACTTGGAAGGCAAAGGCGGGAGGAACTCTGTGAGTCTGAAGCCAGCCTGGACTATGTAGTAAATTCAGGGCCAGTCTATATTACACAACAAGACATTATCTCCAAAAAAGAAAAAAAAAGAGAGACAAAACTAACATCAATTGCACTCCTTAATACTCAACCAAATCAGATGAAAATTTATGTTACAAAAACCTGTATGCAAAATGTATACTGGTTTAATTCCTAATTGCGAAGACCTGAAAGCCACAAAGATGTCCCTCAGTAGGTGACTGGATAAACAAAGTGTGGTACACTCAGACTTTGGGATACCAATAAAAAGAAATGAGCCAAAGACAAACCAAGAGAAATGGAGGAATCCTAAATGTATGTTGAGTGAAAGTCACAAATCTGAATATGCTAGTGTATGATTCTAAATATATGACCTACAGGAATGGTAAAACTAGGGAGAAAATAAGACCAGTGGTCACTAGGCATGTGTGGAAAGTGAAGGATCGCTAGGCTGAGTGTGGGGGATATTTAGGTCAGTAAAACTATTCTATGTGTATGTATCTTAGGTGTGGATCCTTGTCATTACACATTTTTCAAAACCAATAGAATATCAAGAATGAATTCTAATATAATCTGTGTACTTCAATTGATAATGACATATCAATATTAGTTTATCAATTGGAATAAATGTGCTCACACTGATTGGGGATACTGATGATTGGGAGTGTGTGTGTGTGTGTGTGTGTGTGTGTGTATGTGTTGAGTGGGGAGGGTGGAAACATCTTTTGCTTAGTCAAAATAACCCAGCAACCAGCTACAAACAGATTCTTCACAAGAGGGACAAAAATGACTGTGGTTCAATTGGTTTTTAAAAATTTAAATAAAAATTGCAGTCAGACCTTTGGAAACGGTGCTGGGATGGCACTGGTGCACAGAGCCAGGGACAGGTTACAACCCCAACATAAGCCAAAGCAAAGACACCAGTGACGGTCAGAGTTACAAAAGTCTTAAAGCCCTCTAAGAACTTGTCAAGATATTAAAATCAAATTCTATAAAAATTCAGTTTTAGCCCATACTACACAAAAGCCTCAATTAGATTTAAATCTTGTAGAATTTCTTATTCCAGTGACCAAGAGAATATAGTCCATGAGACCTATAATTAAAATCAAGCATACATCTCTCCCTGAAATTACTGTTAGTTTCTGACTGGCCTAAATCTTTATAATTTCTTTAGACACATTCTTGCTGTGTTAAATCATGTTTTTAAAAGTGATACAAGACTTCAAAACAAGGTAATAGGAAATCAACAATGGCTACCCCTTGCTGTCTTCAAAATAGCAGCCGATACCATCAGATATAATAAAATCAAACCAGAACAAAATAAAACCAATCAAAACAAAACAATGAAAGTAATTGCTGTCTTAAATTTTGCAGAAAGGTTCCACAAACACTGTCAGAAGAAACAAAAGATCTACATAAGTGATAATATTAACCCAAATTATATTGTCTTACAGAGAGAGAGAGAGAGAGAAAAGAAGGTCTAAGTAGGTGACACAATGTGTAGAGATGACAAAGCTCAAGGGTATATATGAAAGAAAGGGACATAAAACTGCCAGTATTAGCGCCTGCCCTGGCAGGCGTGAGGTTGTGAGTTCAATCCCCGGTTCTGCAAAAAAAAAAAAAAAAAAAAAAAAACCTGCCAGTATTAAGACAAAACAAACCGTCTATATAACTATGTATCTATATATCTATATACATATATATATATATCATAATTATAGATGAAGCCAGGCATGGTGGTGCATGCCTGCAATCTCAGCACTCGGGAGGCTGAGGCAAGGGATCATTGCAAGATAGAGACCAGCCTGGGCTACAAAGTGAGCTCAAGGCCAGCCTAAGATGCATAGAAATACTCTGTCTCAAAAAGACCAATATATACATGTATAGTTTTAGTCCTTCCAAATTTTTATTATGAGAGATCTCTGTTAACTGATCTACAGAAACCAAATGACTAGTCTAATTATAAACAAAAATTGTAAAAAGTGTTAATAATTGAATTTGATTTTAGTAACTGCACTCTGATTTTATAAAGAAATTATTTTATATATTTGTTGTTTGTCTGACCAATTGTACCTGGAATTTTTTGGGGAGGTACTGGAAATCAAACTCATGACCTTTCATTGCTAGACAGATGCTTATGCAGCCGAGCTATATCCCCGGCCCCTGTCTGTCCAGTTGTAAACAAGTGTCTTATTTGAGCTCCACAAAGTTTCATTCCTTTTGCACCTTTGGATTTTTTGTTTGTTTGTTTGTACCGGGGATTGAACTCTTGATCTTGAGCTTACTAGGCAGGTGCTTATGGTGCTGAGCTAAATCTCCAGCCTCACACCTTTGGATTTTTGAAACATTTGTCTGTAATTTAAATTGGCTTATAGGTAAATGTCGTTATTATCAAGGACATGCTTTCACCTAAGTTGCCAATGGCTCAAAGTGATATCAAGATTGATTTCTAGAAATGTAATGCATATTGTTTGTGTACAATAACTTTGAAATTTTTCATTTGTCAAAAAATAATGTGTTAAGTGTTATGACTGCATTCTCATGGGTCAACTATTTCTTAAGGTGATGAAACAAAAATCTCTTAGTCTGTAGAGACTGCTGGACAGGACTTCCTTTGGTGAATAAGGAAGCAACTGACTGGAAATAATTCTCCAGTTCTTGTTCATTCATGAAGACCTCAGTAGTGTCCATAACCTTGTGGGAGACACCACAATAAATGTAAAATATATTGCTGTGATATGTTTACATTAGTCATTTTCAAAAGTTGAAGTTATCTATGGGTAATACAATGAAGTGTTCTCATTATAAGTTGCATTTGGTACAAAAATAAATGAAGGAACCAAAGTTTTTGTATGATTATGACTATTCTTTATTGCTAGTCGCATTTTGTACTAAATATATTCATGTCTTTCAGATGTGCAGGTCTTCCAAAATGTAAAACTGGGATTGGATATGGTGATAAACATTTTCTTTCAGAGTCAGACATCTGCCTTTCTCTTGTGCTGCACATACTTATGATAGGAGGTTCATGTCCAGCCAGCGTGAAGTCACTTGTCAAATGATATTATTTTTAAAATGAAAACTTATGGGATGTGCAAGTTATATATATGTACCCCTATACATAGAGATGCTGAGACACTAAGTAGCCCAGACAATGTCACATACTTCTTCAATGACATCCCATTAAAGGACAATAAATTAGATAAAAGCTTCTTTATATACTAGACAGAGGCCTCTGGGGCCACCAGCAGTCACCTTGTATCGCAGGCTTGAACTGCTCCTCCCACACAGAGCGCAGAGTCTGGGCTCAGGGAGAAGGCACTGCCTGCCACCTCCTTTTTGTTTTTTTTTTTTAAGTTTCTTTCTTCACTCTCCTTGTGGACTTCAATTCTCACTTCAGATCTTTCCTGTGTCCAGGGGACCAAAACACTTCCCTCCTTATTCTCTTTCTCACATTGCTATATTTTTCTTTGCTGCTCCCCCCCACCATCTTTCCAGAAGACTCTATCATCTGTCATTGAAAGAAACACGAGTGATTGGTCCCACCTGTCTCACTAAATCAGAATCTGTATTTTAACAAGTGCCCAACTGATCTAATCTATGGCTTTTATAGTTTCAATCATCTCCATAAGCTTTAACATATTTACTTTGCCCTTTGCTATTACTCAACTAGCTTTAGAGTACCTAAATTCGAAAGTTTTAGACATTCTAAACAGCAAACAAGAAGTTATGCACTTCACCCATTTTAAAAATATGCAGCAAATGGGGGTTTAGTACTTACCTGGTAAGCACAAAGCCATGAGTTCAATCCCTGGTACCAAAAACAAACAAAAAGTAAAAATATGCAACAAAAACCATTAAGTGTTTTAAAAATCCACTGAATTTCTCTATGACTTGCCCACTACTTCATCTCAGAGCAGCAGGTCCAGAGACAGTGCTCCTAGCTACTGCATGGCCCAGCGCACGAATGGACAAAATTTCCTACCCTCCAGGAAACTTTAATTAATTAAAAACAACTTATTGCTTTGTGCTCAGGGTGGTGTCAAACTCAGGATGATCCTCCAGGTTCAGCCTCCCAAGTGTTGGGATCACAGCTATGCAGATCTTCCTCTGGGGGCCATGACACAGTCCCATGATTGCCAGGATTTACCCTTCTTTCCTTCTCCTTTCCCATCTGCCCTCTGCCAAGCCAGCCAGCTCTTTCTTTTTTCTTCTCTTTTTTTTTGGGGGGGGGGCCCACAGGGGATTGAACTCACACTGCTGAGCCAAACTCCCGGCCCTGGTTTTTTGAGGCAGGGTCGCACTGGGTAGCTTAGGCCAGTCTTGCGCTCGCGTTGTAGCCCAAGCCGGCCTCGAACTCACAACAGAGGCTCCTCCTACCTCAGCCTCCCGAGTGCTGGGATTAAAGGCGTGCGCCACCACACCTGGCTCCGAGCTCTTTCTTAGCTGCAACTGAAATGATCAGTGTCACTGAAGCACAGGAAGATGCTGAGACATTATGTGGGGATATAGGACTGGTTTAGCTTTAGCATGCTAAGGGGCTTTGTTTTCTAAAAGTAGCGTTTTTTCCTCTAGCTGATGTGTTCCTAGAGCCTTTTTCACCAGCCACTGCTTCCTCAGTTCCCATCTCCCCTGTCTTACTTCCCCGCCCCTCCTCTCTCACTGTACTGTAGCCAAGGCCCTGGAACACAGTTTTCTCTCACAGTGTTTAAGCTTCTTCCTGCCCCGGGTCTTCCAGCAGATGTTCACATGGCTGCCACTTACACATTCATTTGCTTTCATCTCAAATGTCACCTCTTTCCTAGAAGCAGTCCCCAACACCATGCTAAAGCCCCAAGACATCCTGTGTCACAGGGGTTCACAGCTAGAGCTGATGTCACCCCTCAACAGACATTGGCAGTTGTCACACCAGGAGGATCTTACTGGCATCTGGTGGGCAGAGACCTGTTATGACGCCCAACAGCCCGCAATGAATGGAGCATCCCCTAAACAATGTTTCTGACCACAGATAACACCGTGGAGAAACCAGGCTCTTTCACAATATTCTCTTGTCTTAATCAGTGCCAGAACAATGGGCATTTTGTTTGTTTGCTCAGTTATTTTAGCACAGAAATCTGAACTCAGTGCCTCACACTAGGTGACCTACATCATTAGCTTCTTTTCCATTTTGTTTTTGAGTCATAGTCTCACAAAGTCACTGAAGTGTGAAATCCTCCTACTTCAGTTTTCCAGAGTATTGAAATGAAAAGCATGAACCACTATACCCACGTCTGTACCCAGCCAAGAGACCGGCAGCTACTGGACAATCAGTAGATTCTGACATAATCTGGCCATATCCAACGAGTCCACAGCCAGATGAGGATGCAGAGCTGTAGCTAACTGATGAACCCCCCCGCAAAATGAAAAGTCAGTTTTCAAAATTAAAAAAAAAAATTTATTACACAACAGGCAAGAACTCCTCACTTTAATGTACTCACAAAATTCTCTCATATTTGTAGCTATGAGGAATGATTGGCTTTCCCATTTCTTACACATGTACAAAAGTGCATAAATTAAAATAAACTATCTTAAATGTAGTAGCAGCATTCTAGTATTCCAGGATAGATTGGTGGTAATGGACTCCATCATGTCTCAAAAGATCAAAATTCAGTATGACCTGTAACATTCATAAATTTATAGAAAAATTCATATTAACTAAATTTCTCCATTTATTCCTATAGATTCTTCCTGTGTCATTACCAATTTTCTTCTATACTATAGGAATGAAACAACCCAATATTAGATGTTTCAAAAAGGATAAATATTTACCCTATATATATCTTATATATATCATCCTATATATATCACATATGTATCATATATATAAAGAGATTCATGAATATCACTCAACTGAAATTATCTACTGACAACTGATTCCAGATCTGCAATGACTGCAAAATTGGCTCTGGGGAAAAACTTGCATTTTATAGTTTCTTACTGCTTAAAATCTTCCAGCAAGTAGTATTTTATTGTCATTTCCTCTATGTAACAAGGTAGATATAAAATGATTATACCTAGCAGGAATAAAGAGTAAGTAGCCCTAGTGTTACTGCTGAGAGTTAAGATCAGAAATCAGGTCTAGTTGCTAGTCCTGTGTGTGTTCCCTCCCAAGCCCCGTGTACTTTGTCTCACAGGATGCCACTAGTTACTGATGCTTTTGTGTTCAGACAACTTTCAGAAATGCTAACCAGTTTACCAGATTCCCAGGCCCTTTAAGGTGCATTATAAACCTCCAGGAGGATGTGGAGAATTGGAGCGGGCATCATAAACAAAGCCCTGCAGATGTCAGACAGGAAAGAATACATGGGCAGGAAGACAAGGAGTGCAGTGCCGGAGAGTGGCTCCGTCTGTGAGGGCCCTGGCCACTTCAGAATGCAACCCAGTCTTGACAGGTCTTCCCAGACAGACTCCAGATCTAGTCTTTTATTTTAAAGCTTCACATTTAGGCATGTTGCCTCAAATTTCAGAAGAAAACTGTGCAGTTTGAACACAATGAAATTTTAGACCAAATCAAGTGAAGCTCACGTGGCAAACCCAGGATACACTGTGCAGCTGTCTTATTTGCCCACAGACCCCTTCCGAGGATCTGCTCATTTCTAGAACTCTGCAGGGCAGTGGCAAAATGGGACCCTAGGAAGCAAGCGCCCTGCCCTCCTAGACCACCATGGTGGGAGCAGCTGTGAACCGCAAACATGAATTAGCTCAGGGTTTACTCAAATTGAAATTGAAATGAATACCGAACCCTGTTTACTATGTGTGTAGAAATGCTTTTCTTCTGGCTATGCTAGTGCCTCAGAAATCCACACTTTTGAAGAATCATACCTGACACTGAAGCTGTCTTCACAATAGCCTTTGTTTAATTCTCTTGGTAAAACCAAAAATTTAGTTATGTAGCAAAAACTAGCATTCTTATTGATTAGATATGTAAAAGACTCTTTATAAAAGTAATTTTAGATCTAAAAGTGTCCTGGGGACAATTTGCACCTTCAGAATTTCAGTTGAAACTAATAACAATTTTAAGTACTATTGTGCATGCGGTAGAAATTTTGTAAGACACAAAACATGTGTCCCAATTCCTTCCTTTTTTTCCTCATTCATTTCTGCCCTGCTTCATTCTGAAACTTACTTCAAAGAGCCTGGCAGTTTATAGCATCAGGGCACAGGGATGATATCACACACAACCTAAGTGTGATGAGCCACACAGCAAGGGACTGTCTTCCCCAGGTGCCTGCTTGGTTCCTAAGCAGTGCTGTGACTTCATCTGACCCCTAAAACAGCCACCTGGATCCAGGGATCACACAGAGCCATGGGTAAACGTGTATACCTATGATGACAAAAGTGGACTCACTTCTGCTTCCTCATAACAGGAATAAGAACCTGCATATTCACATGATTTACACCTAGCGAGCATATGCAATGTCCCATTTGGAGTTACAATATAAAAGCAAGTGGCAATCACAAAACACTCCCAATGTCGCAAAGTGGATATTTTGATTTTTAAATTCTGCTGCTCTTGACAGTTGTGTTGGGCTCATTTCCCATGCGGAAGACCCTGACTACTTTCTTTGATGGATAGAAGAATTACGGGATCTAAAGAAAAAACTCTGAGGTGTTCATGTTTGACAGAGAACTCTGCAGTGCCTGGAAAGACTGGACCAGTCTCAGCATAAAAATCAGAACGATAGTAACAACGAATTTGACAGCATAAGGCTTTGGCCCCGAGAGTTACTCTATCCAACGGCACCGATTCATTGGAACTGCAGATAAAACTGATGCAGAAAAAATGATCCTGGGATTCGAAGGGTTGAACATGGTGATGTCTGGTCAGGGTCTTCCCCAGTCACCTGCTTTAATCTGTGACTCAAAGTTTACTCTCAATGACATAGACTTTGTTTTCTGCCAAATCTTGCAGTTGCAAAACTTGAATTTGAGGATGAGTCTCCAAAACCTTGCTGCAGAAAGAGATGTAGAATAGCGTAAGTAAGAGCAAAGCAGATGATTTCTAAAGTATGAGCTGTGCTTGTATTTATCACCCAGAAAAACTGGCTATCTGTGACCTCTAGGAGCCCTGATCACACAAAGAAAAAACACCTTTTGTTGCTGTGAAAAGTGTGATCCTTGGTATTATACTGCAACAATGTCTGATTTAATAAGGAAATAGACTGGTGTGGTGGTGAACCCCTGTAACCCCAGCTACTCTGAAGCTGAGGCAGAAGTATCACAAACACAAGTCTAGTGTGGGTGACTTAGTGACTTTGTAAGACCTTGTCTACAAATAAAGGTGGGGGGCGGGCTGTGGATGTAGAACAGTGTCAGTCAAGGCCCTGAGCTCAATCCCTAATACAAACAAAACAAAACAAAGCCGGGCGTGGTGGCGCACGCCTTTAATCCCAGCACTCTGGAGGCTGAGGTAGGTGGAGCGTTGTGAGTTCGAGGCTGGCTTGGGCTACAATGCGAACGTAAGACCGACCTGAGCTACACAGGGCAACTCTGCCTCAAAAAAACAGGGCCAGGAGTTTGGCTCAGTGCCTTAAGTGCCTGCCCTGGCAGGCGCGAGGCTGAGTTCAATCCCCGGTGCTGCAAAAAAAAAAAAAAAACCACAGAATAATGTTCTTTAGGGTACTCGTATAATGGAATACAAAAATGAAAACTCTAAAAGCACATTGTGTCTGGTATCAAACTGAGTTACTCAAGTTTCAAATGTGGTTAAGAACGACATGACTGAGCTTTGCAAAACTGTGAATTGTGACCCTTTAGAGAGGGCTTTTTAATCCACTTAGTGATTTACAGCTTGTAAGATAAACACATTAAAGAAAAGCATCCCAGGCAGCGAAACATTAGTGTTTCACCGGTTTCTACGGATCACGGTGCTGAAAGCCTTGCTGTGTCTGATGGTTTAGTCTCAAAAGGCCTGGGCTAGAAAACTTTTAAAACACAGACATTAATAAACAACACCAAAGATGAAAAGACTGACTTTTCGGAAAGAACTTTGGTGCTTCCTGTGCCTGCTTTCCTCTCAGTCTTGGGAGGTACGAGTGCAAGTGCGTGGGGAGTTCACGCTGCAGCCCTGGTGTGTGGAGCCCTCCCTGGGGCCCGCTGACTGAGGGGCACAGAAGTCAAGGCGGGGCCATCGGGGAAGAAAGCTGACTGAGCTTCAACTCATGCCTGGTGCTGTGATGTGGCTGGAATTTTGTGCTTTGTATAATACTGACTGTTGCTACTATGAAAATGTAGAACTTGAGTCTTTAGTCAGGCACAGATGAGGAAGGTCCTGTCACTCGCTCTATTTAAAGAGCCTGCGAACAAGGTAGCTCTACGGCTCTGGGTCCGTCACACATGTGATAAACAGTTCAAATCCAGAAACTCAAATGAGTCAGTGTGTACAACCGCCAAGAGGAAAATGCCATCAGGAATTGTTCATTATATGTTAAGCTGGGATTTTCTTTTGCTTTTTATGCATTACATTTTCTGCAATAGTTACACAGCAATAAAAGTGAAACAAAAAAAAAGATAGCCAACAATGCAAAATTAGAAATCAAATGACTCAAAGGATGCTATGTTCCATCATTTTCCACCTAAATGGAGCATTTCCTTCCCATGTCCAGAGCAGTTAATGAAAAATATTTACAAGCATGGGTTCCTGAGACTTGGTTCTTTATAGACAGTGTGGCAGGACCTGGGATGTCTTGTGAAGGTCTGAACCTGTTTTCTGATCTGTAAAATGAGAATATAAAGGGCCCACTGCATAGGTTTAATGATGTGGAGGCCTAATTGCAATAATAAAGGCCAAGATGCGTTGGGCACTCACAGTATGTTGGACACTGTTCCAGGCACCTCCACAGACACAGGCAGACCTGTGTAGAGACATCCACAAAGGACGACAAGAATAGAAAACAGTGGCCTAGTGGCATTGATTTATAATTTTTAAAAATAGACGTTGTATATAGTCCACCTGAGCCAAATAAATCAGGACACTTTGGTTTCTCATGGGGCAGATAACTGCATGGCATAGAAGCAGTCAAAGAGATTAAGCTGTAATTGAAAGATGCAGTTAAGTGTTTAAAAAGCCAGATCACCAGTTCTGGGGCAGCCTGGAAGGGCGGGAGCTGCGCATAACTGGAAGCCCTTGCCCCAACCCCCAGGCTTTGCACTTCCTGCCCCTTCAGCCAGGAATGAGCTTCCTTCAGATCTGCTCCCTGGGGCTCACTCACATAGCCTCTTCCCTGTTCCTGTGTCTCATAGCATTTGTAGGGAAACACTTAAAGGGACTCTATGCATTTGCTTACATGTTTTCCATTTTCTAAATAAGCTTCAAATAAAATAAGACACTCCATAAACAAAAAAGTATTGAAGAAAATTTTTTAAAAAATGATTCATGCAATATACAGCTCCATGGAGGAAAATCTGCACTGTAGTCCTTTTACTCTAAGATTAGGATAAGCTCCTTCTGTGCCAGTTCTGCCACAACTGGAGGGAAATACAGAAACTCAAAGCACTGCAAGGAGGTTTGCATAGAAATAGAGGTGTCCAAGGAGCAAAATTTTGAGGATTCAAAGGAAAGAATGCTCCAGGGGTGGTGGCACAGGCTTGTAATCTCAGATCTCTGGAGGCTGAGGCAGGAGGACTGCTGCAGGTTTGAGGCAAGCCTGGGCTATAAAGTAAATTCAAGGCCAGCCTGAACTGCATAGTGAATCCCTGTCTCAAAGAAAAAAAGGAAAAGACAAAAGAATGAGTGGTTCAGGAGGAAAAGAAAAACTACGTGAAACTTCTTTTTATTTTTACTAGAGGAAGAGCATCAAGGTTTTATCACAAACCCTTTCAAACTTACCTTGGAGTCCTCATCCTCTTTCTGTGGTTGAAATAGTCTAGGTGGGGGTGGAGGAAGCCAGAAAGAAATAGACAGGAAAATTAAACAAGTCAGCAAAGACGTCCAAGCATACAGTGTCTGTTCTCATTTGAGCCCTTCCCTGGTAACTTCAGGCAATCCTTCCCTGAAACTCCATTTGAGCCCACAGAAACCCAAACCAGCTCTTCAGCGCTTAGTATCTCATTTTCATTAATGTTGGGTACATTCAACCACATATCCTGTCTTGTTACAATGAAATTATTAAATTGCCTTGATTTCACACAATGGGAAAGTTCAGTTTTCCTAATTGGCTGCCAGAGATCAGGCATAAACCCAAGTTTATCCCAGGACCTGGGACAGAAAGCACCACGCTAAAAGTTCATACGTCTGTCAAAGACTTTTCACACTTATGTCAAATTTTTATGTTCTCAGTAAACTCTCCACTGAAAAAGAAGATAAAAACTGTTTTGGTTAAAGAATGCAACATATTTGAGCTACTTTACCCAATTTCTAAATAATCATTATATAACTAAGCAATTTTGTTGTTGGTGGTGTTGTTGTTGTTTGTTTTTGGTACTGGGAATTGAACTCAGGACTTTGTGCTTGCTGGGCAGGCACTATGCTGCTGAGCTATATCCCCGGCCTAACTAAGCAAGTTTTAAACATAGTAATTAGGTGCAATCTTCCTCAAATTTGACAAGCATATTCGGCTTTCTGATTTTTGCCCAGACATATAAAATAGATCAGCAAGGAGTTCATATTCAGTGTCTTACAAAAAGGTGACTCAGGTTCTTTCACTGGAGGGAGAGAAACACACATCTGCACACACACACACACACACACATACACACACACGCACACCAGGCAGAAAAGGGGTGCTCCTCCTAGGAGGAGTGTTTAACATTGTAGTGTTTAGTATTATTTTTACAGTGTCCCCTCCAATGTCTCATTTTCCTCTTCTGCTAAACAGGTGCTCTAATATTTCAACATACCACCCACGGGGACACAAGTAGACCCTGAGGGCAAAAGAGAACACATCTCAGGTATCACAAAGGTTTTTTGCCTAGCACAACCCAAACCTGCTCAACAAACTTATTTCTTAGTATTTAATTCCTTTTCAGATAATTTAAATTTAATTTTTCTCTGTATGGGGGCAGGAATTGAAAAATAAAGGGCAAGTACAAGAAACAGTGGTATTTAGTAAAATCTCCTCTAGAATGTAAGCACTGTGAGATTTAGAGATACTGTACATGGTAAAAAGATCTTTTCTAAAATAACAACAACTTAGCACTGCTGTGCATTTCACGTGCACCACAAATCATCCTCGGTACCTTGTAGGTACCCACACAGCGCCTGAGAAATAGAAGTTACTACCAGGTGCACTTGACAGACGAGGATTTGGGGACAAGGGAAGTCACGTGGAACCAAAATGATCTGCCACAGGGAGTTACAGTGTTTGAATGCAGGCATCTGACTGTAGATCCCTTGCCCTAGTCCCTTGAGAAAAAACCTTGAAATGACTTACTTTTGATAATGATGATGACCAAAATAATGAACAAAACCAAGGTAGCAACAAGGATTCCAATACAGATACTGCTATCGATCGCCTGCTGATTTTGTGCTGGAAACACCTGGTGAGGAAACATCAAGTTAATAAAGCACCTAGTTAGAGTTATAAACACAAAACATTTCCTTGAATACATTAACCCAACACAATTACTCCATTGGCCCTCGGCTACTTTTAGACAAAAGACAAGAACAAATGACATTAAACCTCAGACCACATGATCTGAGGGTATAAACAGAAAAATTTTAAGAATTTGAAATTCATTGATGTGCTTTGAAATTTTGTTGTAGCTTTTTTTCTTCTTTTCTTTCATCTTTCTTCTTGTGAAAGAATTTTTGTTCTAGAATAACTCAATTTGATTGGCTGTCATCTGAATGTGCTTACTTATTGAATTTGGTCTTTGATCTAGTACTTGGTTTTTAAAATGTAATATAAATTGAGTGTGTCTGGTATACTAACGTAATCCCAACACTTCGATGTAGGAGGATCAAAAGTTCAAGCCCAGCCTAGCCGATTTAACATAATGAGACCCTGACTCAAAATTTAAAAAAACAAATTTAAAAAGCTAGACATATAGTTAAGGGTGAATGGAAGTGGGGTTCAATCCCCAATACTGCTTTCACTCACTCAATCAATAGATTAAAAAAAAATAAAATGCAATACAAGATTCTACCTGTATTATAAAGAATTGAAAGCAACTGCCCATAGACATAAGGGCCAGCTTCACATGGTGTCAGGACCCAGCTTTCTGGTGACAATTCTATAAGTGGTAAGGTATATACACCATGTTCTCTTCCTAATCTATGGTGACTCACTCCTTCCCACATCAGTAAGTATAGCTCAGTGACTGCATTCTTGCTGGCAATATTTGGTTGTGCTTAAATGACTAAATAATAATTCCTTACTAGTGAGGATTTACCTGTTACAATATCTTCATCAGGAACAGTGGTAATGAGTATTCTTCTCATATTCGTTCAATTCTCTTCATAAGGTAAAGCCCAGAAGTTAACCGACTGGGTCAAAATGTATGCTCTTTTTTACTTAATATATCTGGGACACATCTTCAGAATGAAGGCTCAAAAAGCCCAAGCTTTGTTATCTTTACCTATCTTGAACTTGCTCCTAAACTGTTTTTACTTGTCGCTAAACATCTGTTCTGCAAGTACCTGAGGTGAAGAACACCATCACTATGTAGATTTTTTTAACCTAAATTTAAATCTGATCAATTGGCAACACAATAAATAAACATTTAAAACATGGTGGTTCTGATATTAGCCAGTATGTAAAATTTAGTTCATATCTGTCAGCTCAACCAGTGCCCATGTTGTAAATGTTGTGTGTGTGTTCATGGATAGGAGTACTGGGGATGGAATTCATGGTCTCTGCACTAAGCCACATCTCCAGCCCACAGTTTTTTATTGTTTTTTGTTTTGGCTTAGAGACAGTTTCTCTCTAAGTTGCTCAGGGTGAGCTTGAACTCACAATCCTCCTGCCTCAGTCTCCCATAGTGCTAGCAGTTCCTGATATCACCCCCTGCAGTGGTATTATTGTCACTACAGCACACAGCATGGGGCCAACTAGCCCAACATTAAACAGTTGCACCCTAACCAAGCTTTCTGAATTTCTCTTTCAAGGGCCATCTTTAATGTATCTTACTTGCACATGCTAAGACAAAGATAGTTTCCCCTGGACACCTCCCCCCCAAAAAACCGAAGATCTTTCTCAGCTTTTCCTCAAGCTCACTATGGAAGAAGTTTATGAACATCCTAGAGAATCGGTTTTTGAAGACCTTGCTACCTTAATAAGCAATCAAGTGAGGAGTTTTATATACACTGACCACAGAATTTCTACACAGAATGATCAATGAGTAAAAAAAAACAGACCTGCTCTTATGTAAGAATGCGTTCTCTTACATTCTATTTGTTTGGGATAGTCCCCACTGCATCCCATTGATTCAAACCATGTTGTATCGCTAATGATAATTACAGGCCTCATTGATAGGTTATGTTAATTTCTTCTCTTTGAATTAACTCATCTTTTCTCTCTAATTTTTGTCCATGGAAAGGTCTGTGTAGTATATGTGTACATGTGTGTATGTGTGTGTGTGCACTATTTAGGAAAATAGCACTTACTAAGCACCTTGAACAAACTGGTCCACCTAAAGGAAATTTTCAAATTAAAATATTCCATTTAATAGTCAAACTTTTTCTTTTAACTTGCTTCCAGGAATATGTACAAGTGAATCCTGCTAATAAAATAGGGAGGGGGACCAGGGCTATAGCTCAGTGACACAGCGCCTGCCAGCAAGTGCTA
The DNA here is from genome assembly GCA_004363535.1 of Dasyprocta punctata. Classification (NCBI taxonomy): domain Eukaryota; kingdom Metazoa; phylum Chordata; class Mammalia; order Rodentia; family Dasyproctidae; genus Dasyprocta; species Dasyprocta punctata. Next base: position 33,819 of record RJWM01021926.1, read on the forward strand.
GGTTGTGAGTTCAAAAATTAGTTAATTAAGTAAAATAGGGAGCAATATGCTTACACTTTGATTGTTATGCCAAGGGCCACCTGAAGACTGTGTCACAGTGCCATTCCCATCTGCTCAAAAGAAGAAAAATCAATTAGAATTACAAAAAATTTTGGAATTTCACTGCAGGCACTAAATATATTCACACTGCCTTCTGGTGATGAATGAGAGATGGAATAAAAATATGATAGAGTGCTGTAGACACTGGGAGAGTCACACCAGGCTATTAACATGTTATTAATTTATCTTATGAACTTGTGTTTCTTAATGTTTTTATCATCAGCTCTTTGAAAATAGACTCCTTTTTCCTTATAGGAAAAATGCATGATCAAAGTTTTACCTGCAATTTCAGGGAATCAGAAGTATATTCATGGAATGAGGTTAAGATGCCACTTAAATGTCATGCAGGATTTTCACAGGGGCTAAGAAGCTGTCAGTGGGGGTGCAGAGGCCATGCACACCTCCTAGGACCAGATCCACCCTATTCAGAATAGACTTTCCCTGGCTTTACATTCAGATTGTGAGTAAAATGAATCATACACAAAACAGATGGCATGTAACTCTCAGCATATATACTAAGATGTACATGTTAAAATACGTTACATCAGTCACAAGGTCAATGTATTTTATGGCACATAA
>RJWM01021927.1:0-34476 GCA_004363535.1 Dasyprocta punctata
ACTCTGGCTAATATTTCCAGAACTATATTGAATAGGAGTGGTGATAATGGACATCCTTGTCTTGTTCCTGACATTAGGTTGAAAGTTTTCAGTTTTTCTCCATTTAGTAAGATATTGGCTGTTGGTTTATGATATATGGCTTTTATCAGGTTGAGGTAGAGACCATCTATTCCAATCTTCTGTAGGGTTTTTATCATGAATGGGTGCTGCACTTTGTCAAAAGCTTTTTTTGCATCTATTGAGATAATCATGTGGTTCTTGTCCTTGGCCCTGTTGATATGGTGTATTACATTTATTGATTTGCATATGTTGAAACATCACCTCATTCCTGGGATGAATCCCACTTGATCATGGTGTATAATCTTTCTGATGACCTGCTGTACTCTATTGGCCAGCATTTTATTGAGGATTTTTGCATCTATGTTCATTAGGGAGATTGGTCTGTAATTTTCGTTTTAGGTTTGTCTTTCTCTGGCTTTGGTATTAGGGTAATGCTTGCTTCCAGGAATGAGTTAGGGAGACTTACTTTCCTTTCAATTTCATTGAAGAGTTTGAGGAGGGCTGGCATTAAGTCTTCCCTAAATTTCTTGTAGAATTCAGCAGTGGATCCATCAGGGCCCAGCCTTTTCTTTATTGGTAGAGTTCTAATTACATTTTCAATTTCATTAGCTGAAATTGGGTTATTAAGCAATTTTACATCTTCTTGATTCAGCTTTGGTAATTCATAGGTTTCTAGGAATCTGTCCATTTCTTCTGTGTTATTGAATCTATGTCAGTAAATGTTTTTGAAGTAGGTGATGACGGTCTTCTGTATTTCCACAGGGTCAATAGAGACTTCACCCTTTTCATTTCTTATTGCATGAATATGAGGTTTTTCTTTCCTCTTTAATAAGGTTGGCTAGGGGTTTATCAATTTTATTTACTCTTTCAAAGAACCAACTCTTCAATTCATTAATTCTTCGTATTGTTTTCTTATTTTCAATTGCATTAATTTCTGCTCTGATCCTGATAATTTCCTCCATTCTTTGGGCTTTGGACTTGACTTGTTCTTCTTTCTCTAGAAGTTTGAGGTGCAGCATTAGGCTGTTTATATGTGTTCTTTCCATTTTTCTGATGTGGAAGTTTAGTGCTATAAATTTCCTTCTGAGGACTGCTTTTATTGTGTCCCACAGGTTCTGGTAATTTGTATTTGCATTTTTGTTCGATTGTAGATACTGTTTAATTTCTTCTTTAATTTCTTCTGTGACCCATTGGTTATTTACAAGAGTGTTAATTAATTTCCATGTGTTTATGGGGTTCTTGTAGGTTTTTTGTCGTTAATTTCAAAATTGATTGCTCTATGGTCAGATAATACGCATGGAATTATTTCAGTTCCTTTGCATTTATTTAAGCATGTTCTGTGGACTAGTATATGATCTATTTTAGAGAATAACCCATGTGAAGCTGAGAAGAATGTGTATACTGATGTCAGTGGGTGGAGCAGTCAGTACACATCTACTAGGTCCATTTGTTCACAAGTTTGATTCAGTTCTGTTATTTCTTTGCTGACATTTTGTTTGATTGATCTCTCTCTCTGTGACAGTGAGGTGTTAAGGTCCCCCGTTATAACTGCATTATTGTTTATTTGGTCTTTCATGTCCATTAAGATTTGTATTGCATAGTTGGATGCTCCCACATTAGGTACATATATATTTAACATTGTTATCTCTTCCTCTTGAAGTTTTCCCCTAACAAGTATGTAGTGACCTTCTTTATCTCTTTTGATCATTCTTGGTTTGAAGTTCACATTGTTTGCAAACATAACAGCTACCCCTGCTTTTTTCTGGGTTCCTGTTGCATGGATTATTGTTTTCCAGCCTTTGATTTTTAGTCTGTGAATTTCCTTTTCAGTTAAATGTGTTTCTTGTACACAGCATATTGTTGGATTTTGTTTCTTAACCCATTCTGCTACTCTATTTCTTTTTATTAGTGTGTTGAGACCATTTACATTGATTGATATAACTGATATGTACTGACTCATCCCTGTCATGATATCTTTCTGTTGTTGGTTTTCTACATTTTCTGTTTAGTTATTTGCCCAGCTTAGTGGTTTCTTTTTGTTGTTGTTCTTAAGATTATAGCTATCTTTGTCTCTTTCTAGAGTGTCTTTCAGTACTCTTTGTAGTGTTGGTTTCATGGCCATAAGTTTCTTCAGTTGTTCTTTGTCATGGAAGAATCTTATTTCTCCATCAATTTTTAAGGATAGTTTTGCAGGGTACATCATTCTGGGTTGAAAGTTGTTGTCTTTCAGGATTTGAAATACTTCACTCCAAGTTCTTGACTTAAAGGTTTGTGTTGAGAAGTCTGCTGTGATTCTGATAGGCTTTGCTTCATAGGTGATCTGTTTCTTTTCTCTTACAGCTTTTAGTATTTTGTTGTTTGCTGTATTTCTGATAGCCTAATTATTATATGTCTGGGTGAAGATTTATTTTGGTTATGGTTAATTGGGGTTCTGTATGCCTCACTTATCTGCATATCAGATTCTCTTCCCATGTTTGGAAAATTTTCTGCTATTATTTCTGTGAGTAGTCTTCGCAGGTCATTAGTATTTACCCCTGCTTTTTTATTTATGCCTGTTAATCTTATGTTATTTCTCTTTGCATAATCTTGCAGCTGTTGAATTGTTGTTTCTTGGTTCCTCATTATTTTTAAGAGATCTTTTCTTTCATGATCATAAACTCCCATGGTGTCTTCAAGGTCTGAGTTTCTATCTTCAGCTTCATTCAAGCAGTTTTTCAAACTTTCCAAGGAATTTTTCATTTCTGGAATTTCCCTTTGAATCTGTTTCATGCATTCTATTTATGTCTTATATTGTTCATTCAAAGTTTCCATCATTTTCTTATGTGCTTGTAGTTTTTTATCTTGATCTTCTTTAGATACACACAACATTTCTTTCATAATGATTGTCATTTCATTTTTTTGTTGAGAGATTATTTCTGATTTGAGTTTCTCTATAGCTTCACGGAGTTGTTTCTTTACTTCAGTTGCTATCATTTCAGAAAGTTCAGTTGTGTGACTCCCAGTGTCATCCACTTCAGTGTCTCTTGGGTTTGTTCTCAGTGGGTTGGGGGATTGAGACTGCCTCTTTGTCTTTCATTTTGTCATTGTCTTCTGGGACCTGTGTGGCTGGGCAGGCAGCCTTCCAATCAATTATACTGGAACACTGTGTTGGGTAGAGCTTCAATCCTCCAATATCCCCATAGCTAGCTGGGGCACACTCCCAGATTATGGTGCTGGACCCTTGTGTTCTGTGGTTTGTGAGGCTGGCCACGTGTTCCCCTGATGTACTTTGTTGGGTTGTTCTGGGGTGCTGGGCTATGTGTCCTGTGATTCTGGCTGGGCGTTCCCCTGGTGGGTTGCACTGAGACACAAGACTGGATAGTGCTGGATCCTCTGCACAGCCAGTAAGGGCACACTCCCGGACTGTGCTGCTGGAGCCTCTGCCTTGCTGGGTGGGGACCGAGACCTCAGGGACCCAGGTGGCTAGGCAGAGCACACCCCAGAGTGTGGTGCCACCTAGACCTTGCTTCTGGTTGCAAGTTCAGAGCCCCTGGAATGCTGCACTGGGCAAGCCTGGGAAAATCCCAGGCGTATAGTGCCAGGCCCTTGCTCCTGTTTGGGCAGGTGTGCAACCTCTAGGACCTGCTGTGCAGGCTGCAACCCTGAACAATGGAGCCTGCGCCTTCTGCTCTGATGGGCAGAGCTCAACTTCTCTAAGGCCCTGCAGCTATGCTGGCCAGTCCCTAATCAAAATCTTATATTTGGAAAATTTTCTCATGTAGTTTCTGTAACCATATTAGTGAATGCATCTGTGCTATCTTCTTCTTTTTCTCTATCTCTGATTAGCCTTAGATTAATTTTCTTGTTGTCCTGTAGTAGTTGTTGGATAGTCTTATCTTGTTCTCTTATTTTTTTTAGATTCTTTGAACTCTTTATCATAATTCACTATTTTGCCCTCGATATCAGACACTCTTCACATTGGTCTATACTGTTTTTCACTACAGGTATTTCTATCTGACATTTTTTGAGGATTCCATATCTTCATTGAATCTGTTGTTCATATTTTGAACTATCTTGGTTAGCTCATCCAATTTTTTACCATAGGCATACCTTAAATTCACCATGGCATTGTGAGCATAATTGCTGTAAACTTTTGGCTTATTTCCTCCCTAAATTCATCTATTTTCTTCATCTCTTCTAAGAACTGCTCATAGATTTCTGCTGCCTGATATTTTTCTTTTCCTTTTTTTGCCCCTTGCTCTACCTTGATAGAGTTGAAGGGGTTACAAGATCTTCTATTTGCTTGTTTCTCCATTCTCATGCTTGTATCTGCATATATATATATATATATATTTAATTACATCTGGCTCCCTCTTTTATCCTCTCTCCTTTTTGAAGGTGGGTGGATCTTGCAGGTGGGGACTAGAGACACGTGGGGAATTTGTCGCTTGTATCAAGATTTTTTAGTAGAATGTTGCCTCCTTATTAATAATTTTCAGTTTTGTATGTCCAGTGCTAATATTTACTCCTTCTCTTATTTACTTTAAGTATTTACTCCTTCTTTTATTTGCTTTAAGTGTTTTCATCTCTGTGCATATATTTTGCCAGAAGAAATGCTTCTATTTATCACAGTATCTCCAGAGTCAATATTATAATACTTTCATATGATAGTTCTTGAAGTTATTCTCCCCCACCTTTGTCTGTTCTCTATCCACACTACAGCAGTTTATTATTTGTGGTTACTGTGCAGTGTGGCAGGTGAGGTGGAGTGGAGAGAATGAGAGGTGGTTAGATGAGTAGCGTTAGGTACTAAGGGGGAGATTTGAAGGGGAGAATATTGGTAGATGAGAAGAAAAGTTTGATGTGGGTTCTGATTTTATTGAAGTACTTTTAGTTAAGAGTTGAAGGTATAGTATGAGGGATTTCAGAGGATATTTTTTGTGGGGATGAGGTTGAGATATGGGAGATAGTGGTTCACTTTGTGGTTAAGGAAGGTTGTGTGGTTATAGGAACTTGCTTGTGGGGAGGATAGTATGATAGGTGAGATATGCAAGAGCCAAAATCTTAGGATGGGGGGATTGGGAATTATACTAGGGAAGACAGTAGTGACTGTGAGAGAAGTATGTTGGATTTAAGAAACTGGGAGGAGGAGTTTACATATTTGGGAAAAGAATAAAGAAATATGTTCATAGTATTGTCTCATAGGTTTGAGGAGGGAAACTAGATAAAGAACTGAGGCACAGGGGAAATCTAGATACCTGTTAAATCAGAACCAATGGGCAAATATACAAGAATAACCTAATAAACACATGAAATCATAAGAGAACATAACATAACCCCACTTTACTAAACAAACGAAGAAACATACAGAAGATTAAAACAGTAAGATGTCCGATGGGAACACAGATTAGATATTCCAATAAGACTTTGCATATGTGATTTCCAAGTAACTTCTTTTCCAGAGTCTGAGTGCTCACACCCCAATAATACTTGGATACCGGATACTTCCACTGCAGTAATGAAAATACCTCAGACTCAGGACCTCTTTTTGCCAGGTTGCAGGCATTCTTGCAGGGTGTAATTAAGTCCGAGTTCTTGGGTTAGGAGCTCTTGCTGTCCCTCTCCCTGAATGTGATGGTGGGTTCAACAGAAACATTCACTGACACTCAGTTGTCTGCTGAGTCAGAATTATTCCCAGGGAATCAACTCAACTACAGCAATAGCAGGTTAATCTGTTGCAGTGAAATCTATCAGGGCTAGTTGAGAAATAATGTACCATAAGACCCTATCTTGGGTCTCCCTTTAGCTCAGAGAAGAAATTCACAGCTATAGTATAAACATTATAACAATCCAAGTCTTAATCCACCATTATTGTGCTCTAAATGTGATGACTGTGTCTCTCCTACTGGTGAAAAACAATAATCAATAGTAATTTTATAGAACCAGTTATCTAAAGGCCAGGGGATTGGAGGATCAGGTAATGGCAGAGGGGGAAGAGATCAAATAGCTGAATGTTTCTGTGGAAGTTTCTGTATCATCAGTCCTGTTTCATTGATCCACATATCTGTTTCTGTTCCAGCACCATGACATTTTTTATTATTATTGCTTTGTAGTACAGCTTGAAGTCAGGTTTTGCTATGCCTCCTGTTGCTATTCTAAGTCTCCTCTGGCTCCACATGATTTTTTTTGAGACAGGGTCTCACTGTGTAGTCCAGGATGGCCTTGAACTCACTGTGTAGCCCAGACTGGTCTCAGACTCTTGGCTATCTTCCTGCCTCAGCCTCCTGAGTGCTGAGATTACAGGCATGCACCACCATGCCCTGTTTTTGCTCTAACAGCGTTTGTGGGATTCTCCTCCATAAAACTTAACATAGCTAGGGTTAACACTGAAATTTTTATAAGATTTAATGTTTACATCTTGACAAACTTTTAGAAAATTTTTAAGATTTTCTGTAACCTTGACTACTTTAAGGACCTGTTTGTAATCTTTATTTTCATTTTTAAAAGCCAATTAAAGAATGATAATTTGGGCCATTCATGAATGAGGAATCTGTCTGTGGATTGCATATCGTGTAGCTGGGACTACAGACATGTGCCACCATGCCTTGAATGGCTAGAGAAAGCAGAGAGGGGGATGCCCACCTCTCTGCTACATGGTTCTGCCACTGACCCACCAGTGTTACCACCATTAGACAATTGGAGTGGCGGCTGGGTGCATGGAGAATGTAGGGGCTCTGGTACTGGGCACAGGCAGGGACACAGGAAAGGTGCAGCTGCCTGGCACCCTGAGTAGCTGAATTTGGGCCTCACAGTCAGGACACAGCCCATACCTCCCACCACAACCAACATGATGTTTTCAAAAAGCAGGCATTTGGGCTCCTCACACCTCTCCCAGCAGTGCAAACTCACTACCTTGGCATCACTAGCACACATACCAGCCTCTGAAATTTCTGGAAGTTTGGGCCATAGAGTTTCTGTATCAATCTCATCTGACTATGGTGGTTCTCCCCCACTGGCCAGCAATACCATGGGCAGTTTTTTCTTGTACACTTTTCTCCTTTGTTGTGCTCTGAAACAGGAACTTCAAGAGTACTGATACTCAGCAGAACTAAAACAAATTTCACCAGTCCCATGTTGAAAAGGTCTCAGGAGAAAATTTCTCCTCTGCTGTGAGCTGTCTTTCAATTTTCTCCCACCATATCCCAATTTTGAATATCTAAGGTTCCCACCTTCAGAAACCAGAGATTATATTTAACAATTTCTTGTAACATTTTTGTCAACTTGCGGGTGCTGACTCAAGCTCCAGCCTGCTACAACATACATGACAACTGTATGCATTTTTGTTCTTTTGATGACAAATTATGCATCAGTGTCACAGCTAACTGAAAACTTTTCACTGCCAAGTACCTTTTTACTTTTGCTTGAACCCCTCTGAATTTGTCCTGCAAAGTCTTCTCACCATCTCATGTCCTGTTCTTTCCACTCCGGTGGATCTTTCCTCTCAGTCCTCATCAGGGTGTCCCTGTTCAGGTGCCAAATATCAGTGATCTGGCCAAGATCCCCAAATGCCCGCTGAAGAGTACAGCAAAAGGATGAAACAAAAGGCAGAGACAAATTTAGAAATGCATGACAGGGTGGTTGGGAGGTCAGTGCCTCAGGATGATCAAAGACAATGACACTCTGAGCTAGCCACTTTTTATTGGGTTAACACAGTAATTGGAGGGAATATCAGATGACTTAGAAGACAGTGGTGGTCTTAAATTGATTTAAACCTTCCCTGGAGTGTCCCAACATCACAGGACCATTAAGGTCTCCATTAAGGCCTCCAGACCCTAGACTCAATTTATAATTTGTGGTCCCCAACAACAATGTGGAAAAATTTTATCCAGCTGTTCCTCAGACAAAGGACTACTATCTAGAATATATAAAGAATTTTAAAAAACAGACCCCTCAAATTTAAAGACCCAATCCAACAATGGGCATCTGAAATAAATAGATGCTTCTCAGATGAAGTAGAAATGGCAAATATGTGAAAAAATATTCAACACCACTGATTATCTGAGAAATGCAAGTTAAAACAATGATGAGATTCTATCTCACTCCAGAAAGAATGGCTATTACCAAAACATCAAGCAATAACAAATGCTGGTGGGAAAAAGGAACACTTCTCCACTGCTGATGGGAGTGCAGACTGGTGCAACCACTGTGGAAATCAGTGTGGAGATTCTTGAAAAACTAAAACTGGAGGTTCCATTTGAACCAGCTATTCCTTCTTGGTATCTTCCCAAAAGAATTAAAAATATCATACCACAGTGATATATGCACACCTCTGTTTATAGCAGCACAGTTTGTAATAGCTAAATCTTGGAAACAGTCCAAATAACCATCAACTGATGAGTGAATAAAAAAGATGTGGGTTTTTTTTATTCAATGGAGTAGTACTCTGCCATAAAAAGGATACACTTGAGACGTTTCTAGGAAAATGGATGCACCTTGAGACCGTACTCTTAAGTGAAATAAATCAGATACACATATTTAAATATCACATTGTTTCTCTGGTGTGAAAAGCCAAAAGTGTAAATATGGACCAAAATGTATAACTTGAAAGTGTGAAATAGGAAAAAAATTTTCAAATGGGAAAGGAATCTAGAGAGAGGAGAATGGGAAAGAAAGGAATAGGAAATAAAAAATGAGAAAAGATGGAAAAAATGAAAACAAAGTTTTTGTAAGTAAGGAGAAGAATAGGGGTTGCATGAACTGTAGGGGAATGGGAAAAAAAGAATCAAGGTACATCATGTACAGGTACAAGTTCTGTATGATGAATGTGATCATTATGTATACCTAAAATGTACCAATAAACTTAATTAATAAAAACCAAACAACTAAAGAAAAAGACCCTGGGACTGAGCACTCCTTTTCTCCCTAGAGCGCTGCCATTAAGCACTTAGAATCTGCAACCACTGAGCTGAACAAAATCCTGAAGGCCAAGTATCCCACAGAGATGATCATTGCAACCAGGTGAGTCTTTCTCTATCTCTCATCTTTTGGGGGTATTTTTGCCCCTCAAAGGCTATTTTGAAGTCAGATATGGGGTTCATTTTAATAGTCTGCTCTGTCAAAGTCAAGTAATGTATGGGTTCATCTTTTCAAATCACATTTCTCCCAACTCAAACCTCCAAACCTCCTGAATGGAAATTTCAGGAAAGAAAGATGCGATTGAGATGAGGTCTCTTGCTGCTCACGAAAAACAAAAACAAAATGCAAAACATCAAAAAAAATTCAAGCCAGGTATTTGGAAGAAAGGCTACAGAAGGGAAACACAAGATTCCAGATCATTCAACAACACAAAAACCTTGACACTGGGAATGGTCCATGCAATATCTACCTGTAACTTCTCTCTCACAACCTAAGCAACACATTCCCCTTTCTAAATGTGTAGTCATTTATTCCTCCCAGGACTCCCTGGGTGTATCCTGCCCAGTCTACTACACTCTCCCATGAGAAACATTCTCCACAGGGTAGTTGAGATGATATCATTGTGTTTTTATTTTATTAGAGGGGCCTTGAACCACAGCTGATTGACCTGGGGTGAAAAGCTGACTTTCAGAATTAAGACTAAGATGTGCTAGTCATCCTATTTTAGACATTTCACTTGGGAAGTGGTATGAAATTGAAGTGACCTGGGGTTGGTGCATGTGTCACCATAGGTACAGAAAAAAGCATAAAGAAAAGTGGGGGGGCGGTTATGAAGAGAAACACAATGAAGAAAGGAAAAAAGATCAGGAAAGAGAGACAGAGAAAGAAAAAGAAGGTGAGAGACTGACGACATTAGAAGAGAGAAGGATTCTAGACTTCAGTGTCCATGTCATATCATACAGTCTGTCTCACCATTCCAGATTCCTGTGCTCAGCAGTAGAAGATTTCGTGGTTGATATTGTGAAGGCCTGGAATCATATAAAACAGAACAATACAGCAGTAGAGTCTGTGATTTTGAAAGTAAGTTTCTTTATTTTTGTATTATACTCTTTATGGGGTCAGGGCCCCTTAGTCAATAAAAGAAAATGTACTTCTCACATGGAAATTATGAAAGAAAGGTAAGGAGGAGTCAACTGGTAAGCCATCTTGATGGGGAAGGTCCAACCTCACCACCTTACATCTTTTGCTAAATGAATAATGGCACTATTTATGCATACACATGTACTATTTATCTAGACATTTGCCAAATATCTACCCACAACTACATACTAGTGCATACTGGACATATGCATGCATGGTTATATACCAGAACATGCTTGAAAATATGTGTATACTAATATGCACTAGAAATATGGCCACATTCACCTCTATAATAAATGACTTTGTGTCATTTATTCTGTGCCAGAGACTGTTCTAAGTGTTTTTGACATATAAATTTTATTTAACCCTCACAACTGCCCTAAAATATAGAAGAACAGAGTTTAAGTAACTTGCCTCACATCACAAACTACTAAGTGATAGAATGTAGAATCAAAGCCATAAATCATGGAGCACATATATATCCTCCAACATGCACACCCATACAAGGGCAAACACCAATATCCATGCAGAAATACATCCACTTCCATAGGAGCTTGCCCAAGAAAATGTCCATCCAGAAATATGTATTTTTCCTCAAGTTTGCCATGTTGCCTATCACAAGAAAGATGTGTAAATACACATCATTGCCTCTGAGGCTGCTCAAAAACAAATGATGTGTTTGATCCCCTAGAACCCTTTGGTTTTCTCATCACATCTACCCATGTATTTCTTTCCCCATGTGCTTTCTCTCTTTACATGTGGCTTTCTGTGCTCAGCGTTTCTGGCCAACTACTAACTTTCCATCTCTCTTCATATTACCCCCAACTCCTGACTCTGTCCTGTTAAACATTGGCTCCTCATAACAATGTCCATCTCCTTTCTCCCTTTACAGAGTGACTTAATGTATGATAAACTCAGTATCTTGATTGATGTCCTGGCTGAAGAGGCAGCAGGTACCTCAGTTAAGAAAAGTGCAACACTACATAGAGACATTGGCAAGGCAGATGGAAAGCCCTTAAATACTCAAATAGATCACATAGCCAAGAGCAAGTTGGAGCTGGTCACAAAGGCTCAGAATCTGCAGAAATCCTTGAAACTCATCATATTCCAGGTTGAACAAGGTAAGAAGCACAGGGTTGTGACAACTGAGATAGAGGAAAGAGAAGGTTCCAAGAGATGTCTGACTCCTCTCCCTCACTGTGAGCTCACTACCAAAACAGGACTAGTTTCTATATTCATGTTGCATCCAAACCTCTCAGGCATTCAACTCTTGCTATTCACTTGCTATTCACTTGTTTTTGGAACTAATACTCATCTTAAACAATTACAGGTGTTAAGTGGCATGGCTCAAAACTCTATCATCCTCTACCCTAGTCATGGAATTTTTTCCAGCTGTTCTTGTTTCTAACTGCCAAGCCTGTGACCATTTTAGAAGGAAATGGTGTTCATCTCTGCAGGTCTTGCACAATATTAAGGGCCCTGTGAGTAGCCTTGATGGCTCTGACATTGTCATGGCCCAACGCTTACAATTTCCAAGCTTCCGACTCAGTATGAAAACTCTTTCAAAACAGCGCTTTGGAGGAATACTTCTCCACAATGCTTCTTTGAAAAGCAGATCAAAAGTGGTATAAGAGCAAGTATATTCTAACTGAGATATTTAAATTCAGCAGAAATCTCATGTAGCAAGGAAGTCTCTTTGCTGGCCTTTGACTTTCAACAATGGTACCATCTGCTGCCTTGGTACCTTTAGTTACAATCTCATCCATTTTTTCAAGAATGAAAGAAATCTCCCTTCTGGATTGTGGAAAATTAAATACACTCTTTGTGTCTATTTCTATAGTTAGTTCCCAAGTAGTGAAGTGCAGATTTATGTAATATAACCATAGCTCTGTCGTAATTGAGTCTCAGTCTGCTCCATTAATACATATGATAGATTTAGCAGTGCAACTTGTGGCTATAGGACAAGTAAAGGCTCCTTGGTTGCATAAGGACTGAACTCATGAATTTTGGACAGGCTGAGCACTTGAGCTATGCAGCATGTAAGTTGATGGAAAGAAGATGACTTCTCCAATGTCCTGGGTATGGGTGAGATATTTGAGTAAAGGAGTAGTATTTTCCTGAAGGCTCAAGTCTAGACAAAAATCATATGAGTAAATGAAGCAACAGAATGGAGGGAGAGTGGAAATTTTCTCACCCTTCTCCCTCCTATCCCAGGCCCAAGCTTCTACTCACCATCACATGTATTGAGTGTCAAAAAAAGAGAATGACTCATAAAACAGAGAAATTTGAGGCAAGGATGAGGCACAGAACCAACACTGTAAGGAAGCTGAGAGTACAAAAAGCATCATGAAGGAGAGGTGACAGTCAAATGAGTCTCCATTGCCTATTCCCACACTGACTGACATTGACTAAACAAGACAGACACTCAATAAACGTTCAATAAATGTGAAAAATTATTCTTCTCCTCTTCCTTCCCTCTTGTCTTCTCTCCCCTCTCCCTGCCTTCCTCCCTTCCACTTTTTATCTGTAGTTCTGGATGAGGAAAGCAGACAGACAATATCAGTTAAGAACTTTACGTCATCTTTCTTCCTGGGAGATAATGACTCAGAAGATTTTAACCAGATGAGTCCAAGACACCGTAAGGATCTTTCTCTTCCTCTTCTCTTATTCTAGCCTTCATCAGTGTCAGTTAGTTCCCCAAGATAAATCTGTTTAAGGAAAGTGTGGCATTTATATACAGTGGAGTACATTATTACATAAAGAAGGACAAACTTGAGTCATTTGTGGGAAAAGTGAATGTATCTTGAAACCATAATTTTAAGTAAAATAAATCAGACACATAAGCTTGAATATTTCATGATGTCTCTTATAGGAGAAGCCCAAAATAAAAATAAAGAACAACATAAATGATAGGGAATAGGAAAAGGGAGATAGATCTTTTGCAAAAAGGAAGAGATGGGAAGGGGGAGGATAGAGATTGGAAGTGGATGAAAAAAGAATTAAGATGTTTTATGTACAGATCCCATGAGGAATGTAATCATTATGTACGGAAAACATGCACTAATAAAAAAGGTAAAAAGAAAAAATGTGTTTTTTCATGCATCTTCCTTCAGCCATAATCTTACTCCACTAGACAGTTTTCCCTTTTTACCAAAAATCTCAATATAAGATCTCACACCAAAGTTTAAAGTAATGATCCCATTATACACTTTGAAACAGCTTGCCTGATGAAACTCATTTTGAAACAGTTTTCACTGCCAAAAACAAGCAGCCCAGCCTTACTATACTTTTAGTGAAGTGTGGAGGACACCAGGACGCCCTCCTCCAGACCCGAGTGTGATTGTGCTCACTTGCAAGCAATGCAGGCTGTGTAGAGGTGACTTCCCTAAATTAGCTTTCAGTTTAACTAGTGAGTCTGGCTGAGGCTGTGCATGCATCTTCATGAAAGCAAGTGGCTGATAATTGGCTAGCATTGTTTGTTATCAGTGACCATGATTGCACTCAGATAGACGAGCTGCGACATCATGGGCCTAAGATTTGAAATGTCTCTGATGAGGCATGTGTGACTCCAGAGGAAAACTCCTTCCCAGAATTGGCTACAAAGCAGGTTACTCGTAAACCATAACCTAAATCTGGCTGTTCCTGTCCATTCTGCAAGAATGCTTTCTTCCCTCTGTTATAAGCCTTGCCAGCCTCGCCACTTGCCTACAATGCTCTCACCATTTTCTTCAATGAATAAATACCAAGGTTCTGGGCGCCTCGTGGCCTTTTGTTTCCTGAAAACAACTGGTCATCCCAGATCCCTGCTGCGTCCTTATTTCATCATTTGCTCTTTTTTCCTACTATGTGCCATAACTCCAGACAGGATATTGGAGTCCACTGCAAAGCTCTCTGATAGTAAAGTCCCTATTCATCAAAGAGGATGCCTCTTTGGAATGAGAACCCTGAGTATTATTTAAGACAAAGTCAACTGAGTTTGACCCATCCACAATAGAGTAAATAGGGTCAAGTACAAGTGATAGGAAAGACTTTGATTTTTGGTATATATATGACACCAAGGTGATGTCATTTGTGTCTAGGTTCTCGTCGTAGCACTTTGTCTTCTATATCTTCTCTCAAAAGTGAAGACCTAGATAACCTTAACATGGAATATTTATATTTTACACCTGAAATGATGTAAGTATTTAACCCTATTATCTTTTTTATTAATGCATACTGATTGTACGGATTAATTAGGTTCATTTTGGCAGAATTGTACATGTATATAACATTATTGGTTCACTTTCATCCGATTACCCCACTTGCACCTTCCCTGCTTCCTCTATCTCCCTTTTTCTTCTCTCTGATTCTTCTTTGGCTTCTTTGTCTTTCTGATTAGAGCAAAGTCTCAGCTACCCAGAGGAAAATTGTGACTACTTACTAGTTGTTTGACTTATACAGTGGCTTAATATGTTTCCATTGTTGCCTTTAACCATAAGTGATTGAAGATTCTCAAAATCAGTTTCTCTAACTGATGTTAAGAAAATCATTTTGGATGTCCTTTAGAGAAACTCCAATTTCTGGGCTGTGGTCTGAGGAGGCAAATCTTATGGGAATTACTTAAGGTCAGTTTAATAGTAAATGAAAAACTTATCTATGATCTTAAGTTTCTCAAAATAAAGGCACAGTTAACAACTATTTATGTTTTCTAAAATAATTTAAGAAAAAAAATTATTCCTGTCTTCAACCCCTTACTCCCAACTCCCTTCCATGCTACCACTGGCTTAAATTCAGGTCTGAGTTTTCATAGATCTACCTAATGTGTTTGCATCAGTAGCGCATTAACAACCAGCATTCTGGGGAGAATATATTCCTGGTGTAAGCCCTCAACCATGGCCTATTTCAAGCGACTGATACAATGTCATTGAATACATACCTGGGAACAGATACACCTAAGTAGTTTGCAGAAGCTGGTAAAAACCGGCACATGACCAATTTTGATGCTGACACCCTCGATGGGTACAAGAGATTCAAAAGGTTGCTTAGTTTTTTTTCTTGTATACATATCTGCACCTTATCTGTATTTCCCTCCATGTGTGTGGTTACTCTGTTTTTTAATGTGAAAATACTACAAAGAAATTAAACATCACTGAGAGAAATACTATAGACTTAACTCTCAGGATACATTTGTATCTGGGGGTACTCAAAAATTTTGTCATGGGAATAAACATAATTCTATTTTCTTCTCTTACATGTGGAAAAAAATACAGGCCACTCTTCCAATATAATGAGCATCACGAATTCTTTACTATGAATCTTAGTCCCACTGAAGTGTCCCAACTGGCGGCTTGTCTTCTCTTACAGCTAATACGCTAGTTGTTAACACAATAAAACATCTACAAGCACATCTCAAGAGCACTGTGGTTTGTGCCCAATGTGTGTAGACTTTCTCTCAGTGATTTTCCATTACACAGTAAATTCTTCAGCCCAATCACAGCAGCATTTCTTTCCTCCATCAGCGTTTGCTCTGTTCTTTGGCTGATTTCAGGCGCTTCAAAGAAAAGTGTGTCATGAACAACTACTTTGGAATTGGATTGGATGCTAAAATATCTCTGGAGTTCAACACTAGAAGAGAAGAACACCCAGAAAAATACAAGTAAGGAAAAGAATCTCCCCTCCTTACATGTAAACATATGATCACAATACACGTACATATTTCTATATTTCCTACTCCTTAGACAAGGAATAAAAAGAAAAAGGTACTTTGAAAGCAAAATGCACTGGTTCCAAGACTAGCCTAGGTGGACAGCTTGCCCCAAATGTTGGGGTGGTGTGTGACCACTACACTGCCATCCTGAACTTGAAACTCCTTTCGTAGTCTGACCTGGGGATTGCTGGGCAAACATAGCTCCCTGTGTTACTGTGTTGAAAATAGATTACTTTGACCCAATTCAGTAAAATGCCTATCTTCATTCTGTCTGCGAGAGCTTAACTAGTCCTAGTAATGGTTCCACATCCGTTTTTGCTTATCAAGGCTGCAAAATATCAAATACTGTCCTATTGGTTCTTGGTGTTCCTCACCTGGTTCCTCTGGACCCACTGATTTTATCCCACCTAGTATTGGCCCACTCTCCATATTCTGGTACATTCATACTACAGACATTCCCTAAGGCAGCCTCAGAGTTCTTGCAAATTAAAACCGTAAGTTAAAAGAAAAACATCACTCCCAGCTCTTCGCTGCCACTACCACTAGAATCTTTTTCTGAGAATAGAGAAAAAAGTACTTTTTTTTATTTAAGCGAAGAAAAAAAAGACATATATAACAAAGACAACAAGCCAAAGAGACAAACAAACGACCAGAGTAAATACACAACTGTAACATTGCAGGTTTACAAAACCGGATGATAGAAACTTGACAATGGTTGCAATATTGTGTATTGTTATCTTTAAAATGGTTATTTACATTAACAGATATAGACATGTAAAATTGATCTAATCATATGAGTATAAATTGTTCTTTCTCAATAACTAATACATTCAGCAGTGTGTTCATTTTAGTTATCTTACATATACATATATACAGATTTATATCTTTTCCTCTTTCCTTTTCTCTTTCCGCCTTTTCCGTTCCCAATTACTTTTGCTCTTTGAGCTGTTTTTTACACTTACATAGTATTTATTATAGATTTTGGATCATATATACTTTTCCGTTTCTTACACTAGGGAGACAGTACGGTATTTACACATGTGGGTTTGATTTATCTCACTTATGAGTATGGTCTCAAGTCGTGACCATCTACTTACAAAAGTCACAATGCAATCTTTCTTAATAGCTGAGTAGTA
The DNA here is from genome assembly GCA_004363535.1 of Dasyprocta punctata. NCBI lineage: Eukaryota > Metazoa > Chordata > Mammalia > Rodentia > Dasyproctidae > Dasyprocta > Dasyprocta punctata. The sequence goes on from RJWM01021927.1 coordinate 16,918, forward strand.
CTCCATTGTATAAAAATACCACATCTTTTTTATCCATTCTTTGATTGATGGGCACTTGGGTTGTTACAAAAATCAATACATGCAATACACCATATAAACAGGGCCAAGGACAAGAACCACATGATCATCTCAATAGATGCAGAAAAAGCTTTTGAAAAAATCCAACACCCATTCATGATAAAAATCCTACAGAAATTCAGAATAGATGGTCTCTACCTCACCCTCATAAAAGCCATATATCATAAACCAACAGCCAACATCATACTAAATGGAGAAAAACTGAAAACTTTCAATCTAATATCAGGAACAAGACAAGGATGTCCATTATCACCATTCCTATTCAATATACTTCTGGAAATATTAGCCAGAGCAATTAGACAAGAGAAAGAAATAAAGGGAATAAGGATAGAAAAGGAAGAAGTGAAATTATCATTATTTGCAGATGGTATGATACTCTACATAGAAGACTCCCAAAAATCCATTAGAAGACTTTGAGAAGTAATAACTAAATTTAGTAATGTAGCTGGATACAAAGTGAACACACAAAAATCAATAGCATTCCTGTACACAAACAACAAAGTCACTGAGAGAGAAATAAGGGAAACCACACCCTTCACTCTAACATCCAAAAAAATGAAATACTTAGGAATCAATCTAACAAAGGAAGTGAAAGATCTATACAGTGAAAATTACATTACTCTAAAGAAGGAAATCGAAGAAAATTTCCAAAAATGGAAAGATATTCCCTGTTCATGGATAGGAAGAACAAACATCGTGAAAATGGCCATTGTCCCAAAATTATTATACAGATTTAATGCAATCCCAATCAAAATACCACTTGCCTACCTCACAGAGGTAGAGAAAGCATTCCTGAAATTCATCTGGAACCAGAAAAGGCCTAGAATAGCAAAGGCAATTCTGGGCAACAAAGGGAAGGCAGGAGGCAGCACAATCCCTGACTTGAAACTATACTACAAAGCTACTGTGATAAAAACAGCATGGTACTGGAATCAAAACAGACCCGAAGATCAATGGAATAGATGAGAAGATACAGCTACAACTACAAACACACTTAGCTACCTCATCTTTGACAAAGGGGCCAAACATGTACATTGGAAGAAAGATAGCCTCTTTAACAAATGGTGCTGGAAAAACTGGCTTTCTATATGCTGTAAACTAAAACTAGATCCATGCCTATCACCATGCACTAAAATAAAGTCAAAATGGATCAAAGATCTGAATATAAAAACAGAGACTCTAAACCTACTAGAAGACAGAGTAGGTAAAAATCTTGATGACATAGGAGTAGGCAGAGAGTTCATGAACAAAAATCATACTTCACAGGAAACACTTCCCAGAATCAACGCCTGGGATCTCTTCCTACTAAAAAGTTTTTGCATGTCAAAGGAAATCTCCAACAGAGTGAAAAGAAAATCCACGAACTGGGAAAACATCTTAGCCAATTGTCCATCTGACAAAGGACTTCTATCTAAAACATATAAAGAATTAAAAGAAATCAGGCCCCTAAAATTCAAGGACCCAATCCAAAAATGGGCATTTGAGATGAATACACACTTCTCAGAGAAAGAAATACAAATAGAAAATAAATATATGAAAAAATGTTCAACATCAATGGTCATTCGGGAAATGCAAATTAAAACAACGCTGAGATTCCATCTCACTCCAGAAAGAATGGCCAAGATTAAAAAATCAACTGACAACAAATGCTGGAAGGGCTATGGGGAAAAAGGAACTCTTCTCCACTGTTGGTGGGAGTGTAGACTGGTGCAGCCACTGTGGAAGTCGGTGTGGAGATTCCTCAAGAAGCTAGGATTAGAGATCCCATTCAACCCAGCTATCCCACTTCTGGGCATTTTCCCAGAAGAATTGAAAACATCATACCACAGTGATATCTGTGCACCCATGTTTATAGCAACTCAATTTGTAATAGAAAAAAGTGCTTTATCAAATAAGATTTCACAAATAATTTCTCCTGGTCCATTGCTTGTTTTTACATTTTATGGTGGTTATCTTTTGAAGTAAAAATAGTCTGAATTTTAATAAGGCTCAAGTGATTAATTTTCTTTCTTTATGGATCATGATTTTGATGCCATGTGTAAGAAATACTTGCCTAATTTGAGGTCTTGAAATTTTGCTCCTAAGTTATCTTTTAAAATTTGTATTGTTTTATGTATGGTGTGAGCTAATAGTCTAAATTAATCCTCTTGCATGAAGTTATCTAACTATCCCAGCACCATATTTTTAAAAAGCAATTATTTCTTCAATGAATTTGTTAGCACTTTTGTTGAAAATCAATTGACTGCAAATGTAGCAGTTTATTTCTGGAATTTTCTATTTCATTGATCTATTTATCTATCCTATGCAAACAATACACTATTTTGATAACTGTAGTTTTCTACTAATTTGTGAAACTCATAGATAAAAATCCTCCAAGTTTTTCTCTTTTCTTTTCAGAACTCTTTTGGTTGTTCTAGGCATTTTGCACTTGAACATCATTAAATCTCTGTTTTGATAGATGAGGAAACTAAAGTGCCCAGAAAACCTATGGCTTTCAACAGAGTCTAAATAATTTTGTACTAGCCTTGTATTTCAACTCATTCCCTACGATGGCTCGCTTCTATGGTTGTGTTTTAAAAGTTCGTTGTAAAGTATAGCTAGTCTTTCTAGTGGTTTTAATGTCCTTGCCTTTTGTTTTTTAATCAGAAATCCTACAGACATCAGGACCTTGTTCTTCTCTTTCCACACTCAAGTCTACTGATGTCCTTGCCTGTCTCATATTTTCTTCAGTGACTCCTCTTCTGCATTTCCTTACTAAATTAAGCTCTGTTCTGTGACACTGAATTAAGTATTTAATGTAAGGTTATGGTGTTTGAAAAAGTCCTCCACTAAGTCAGAAAATTCACATCATCAAAAAATTGTAGTCTAGCCCTAAATGTTTTATATAAAATTGATTCTAAGCAGATGAAATCATGTGCTCCTGGAATGACACTGCCAGGATAGCTGTCATGCTTCTGATAGCTGTGCTCACAGTTTTTTATGAGCATATTTTTAAATATAGCCTGTTTAGTCCAAGTTAGTACCAATATTAGTAGCAAGGAGAAGTAGAAATTTTACCAATAACAGGATAGTGAGGCTTCAAAGAGTTCCATGAGCCCATTTCTGCAAGTGTTGGCATTAGGATACTGGTTACACTACCCCAGCAGCAACTCTTGTGCCCGTTTGCTATCTAACATGACTCTTCACCATAAGAAAACACTTAAGGCACTTGAAAAATAAGCTGGTCTCTTTCCCTGTCTTTCCCAATGTATTTAACATTGTATTATTCACCTTCTAACTTTGACTCTCTACTTTTATCTCTCTATAGTAGCCGCTTTAAGAACAAGATATGGTATGGTCTTCTGGGAAGCAAGGAACTTTTGCAGCACTCCTACAGGAAACTGGAAGAACGAGTGCACCTAGAGGTCAGTAGAAAAGGAAGCAGTTTTTCCTAGTTATGGTCACAGGAAATGTCATAATCTTGGAAATCAACTTCCCCAAAAGCCCAAGTTCTTCCAGAACCTTAATTTTGTGATCCTTGCTCACAGCTCATGGGAGAAGGGCATTGAGAGGAGTTCCCACTTTATAGATAAGAAAATGATAGCATGAGGAGAAGATAGAGCTCCCCCATCTCTGTAAATGTCCCTTCATTTTGGTATCTGAAAAGCCATCCAACAAGATTCTTTTCTTTCAGTGTGATGGAGAAGCCATCTCCTTACCAAATCTGCAAGGCATTGTTGTGCTCAACATTACCAGCTATGCCGGAGGTGTCAACTTTTGGGGAAGCAACACAGCCACCACAGTGAGTATGGAACAAGGGACTGGATGGAGAAAGGCATGTGCCCACTAGGTCTTGCAGAAAAAGAGTCAGGCTACCTTGGGTGGGAAGTGAACAATGGTAGAAAACGAAATGAGCTTGGATCCTTTATTAGATGAAATGTAATAAGTTTGTTGGTACAATTTAGGTACACATAATAATCACATTTCTTATAGAGAATTTGTACTTATGCATGATATAACTTGATTCTTTTTTCCCATACCTCTACCCTTCCTTCATTCCCACTTCCCCCCCATTCACAGAACTCTGTTTTCCTTTTATCCTTCTTTTCTCATTCTTTCTTTCCCTTTCTTCCTCTCTCCCTTCCCCAGCCTAGTTTCCTTTTCCTTTTGAATAGTTTCTCATATTTCACCATCTCTATTGTACATTTTGGATACTATTCACTCTTTCAGTTTCTCATAACCACAGAGATAATGTGATATTTGCACAGGTGTATCTGATGTATTTCCCTTATGATTATAGTCTCAAGGTCCATCCATTTAACTATAAATGTCTAAATTTTATCCTTTGTTATGGCTAAATAATACTCCATTATACAAAAAAATGTCATATCTTCTTTATCCATTCCTCAATCAATGGGTATTTAGGTTGTTTCCAAGATTTACCAATAACAAACTGTGCCACTATAAACATGAGTGCACATATATTGCTGTGGTATGATGCTTTTAATTCTTCCAGGAAGATACCCAGGAGGGGACTAACTGGGTCAAATGGGACCTATAATCCTAGTTTTTAGGGGAATAATCTCCACACTGATTTCCACAGTGGTTGCACCAGTCTACACTCCCCAGAAACAGTAAAGAAGAGTTTCTTTTTCCCCACAGCCCCACCAGCATTTGCTAATGGTTGATTTCTTGATGATACCCATTCTTTCTGTGGTGAGATGGAATCAGTACTGTTTCAATTTGCAGTTCTTGAATGACCAGCAATGTTGAACTTTTTTTCATATGTTTATTTGATTGTTGTACTTCTTCTTCTGAGAAGTATCTATTCATCTCAGATGCCCATTTTTGGATTGGGTCTTTGAATTTGTAGGGTCTGATTTTTATCAGTTGTTTATATGTTCTAGATATTAGTGCTTTGTCTGAAGAACAGCTGGCAAAATGTTTTCCCATTCTTTGGACTGTGTTTTCATGCCGTTGGTGATTTCTTTTGGTGTGTAAAACCTTTTTAATAGAATAAGATCACCAGCAACTCTCAGTCATCAGGGAACCCTTGCTGAAACACGTGTGGTTTGGGAATCTGTGCCCAGTGACTTGACCACAGCTGAAAACTATCTCTAAGGCCTGCAGAGACTGGGAGTCCATGCCCAGTGACCAGAAGTCATCTGGGAACCCTCAGTCAGAACTGCAGGGACTGGGAATCTGCTTCCAGCATCCTTCAGTCACCCAGAAACCCTCAATGAGGCCTGCAGGAACCGAAAGTCTGCACCCCGCCACCCACTGACACCCAGGAACCATCTCTGAGGCCCCCAGGGACTGGGAGTCTGCTCCCAGTGACCCTCAGTCATCTGGGAACCCACAGTGAGGCCCTCAGGGACTGGAAAACTGCATCCAGTGAACTTCCCACATCCAGGAACCATCTCTGAAGCCCACAGGGAAAAGGGGTCTGGGCACACAGACCTGCAGCCAATGGCAACCCTCACTGAGGCCCACTGCCTGACAAGCTGCCAGTGAAGGAAGCAACCAGGATTTCATATCCAACTGATTTGGAGGAACACAGGAAAATGCCAAGATGAAAGAACAAATTGCAATTTCAAACTTCCAGCCCATCCAATTCAAGTACAGGAGGTTAGACATGCATAGAATTAAAACTTGCATACCTGAAATTTCTGATATGATAACAATGGAAGTAAAGAAAAAAACTCTAGGAAGCTGTAAAGGAAACCAGATCAAAAATAATCTCTCAGGTAAAAACAAAAATGACAAACCTAATGAAAGAATTGGTGAATATATCTAAAGAAGACACAGATTAAAAAATAGAGGAGCATAGTAAAATGATGGAAACTTTGAATGAGCAATACAGGAGACAATTAGAATACATGAAACAGATTTAAGGACATATCCAAGAAATAAAAAATTCCATTGAAAGCTGGCAAAACAGCATAAATGAAATTGAAGACAAACTCTCAAACTTTGAAGACAGGATTGTGGCTAGTGATCATGAAAAGAAACAGCTCTTAAAAATAACAAGGAATCAGAAAATAGCAATCCAACATCTGCAAGATGATGCACAGAGAAACAATACAAGGCTGATAGGTGGAAAAAAAGAAGGCAACAACACAAATGACATGAAAAGACTATTTGCAGAAATAATAGCACAAAATTTTCCAAACAAAGAAAAGAACCAGACATACAGATAAGCAAGGAATATGGAATCCTAATTAGTCATAACCAAAATAAATCTACACGTTGACATATAATAATCAAGATCCCAGAAATTCAGCATAAGAACAGAATATTAAAAGCCACTACAGAAAAGAAACAGATCACCTATAAAGGAAAGCCTATCAAAATCATGGCAGATTTCTCAACACAAAGCATCAAGTCAAGAAGAACATGGAGTGTTTCAAGTACTGAAAGAAAACAACTTCCAACCCAGATTGATGTACCCTGCAAAACTATCTTTCAAAGTCAAGTGAGAAATAAGATACTTCCACGACAAAGAACAATTTAAGAACTTCATGACCAAACAACCAACTCTATAAAAAGTACTGAAAGGCATTCTAGAAAGAGACAAAAATGACTACAATTCCAATAACAGGAGTAGAGAGAAACCAAGAAGCAGGACAAGCAATTAAACCGAGGAGAAAAGTAGGAAACCAACAGCACAAAGTTACCATGACAAAGACAATCCAATACATATCAGTTATAGTCATTAACATAAATGGACTCAATTCACCAATCAAAAGAAACAGACTGGCAAAGTGGATCAAGAAACAAAATCCAACAATATGCTGTATACAAGAAACACATTTCATACAAAAGAAAATTCATAGACTGAAAATCAAAGGATGGAAAAAAAAATACTCCATGCTACAGGAACCCAGAAAAAAGCAAGGGTAGTGTCTTAGCCACTTTTCACTCATTGCTGAGACAAAATAACTGATGCCCAAATTAGGGAAGAAAAGGTTTATTTCATACAGTTTCTCAGGAGTTTCAGTCCATACTTAGTTGGCTCCAAGGCAGTGTGGCATGGTGGGGCCGCCATTCATGGTGGCCGCCAAAACAGTAAGGCACGCTGGTGAGAGAGAGAGAGAGTGAGGGTGGAAGAGCAAGAGAGGAGAAGACTCGCCTCCCTTACACTGTATCTCAGCTCCACCCCTGGGCGGGTGCAGCACTCACATCACCAATCCCAGTGCTAGACAACAAACAGATCACAAGTGCCAGACTCAGCCCCTTCAAAAATATATGAGGACTTGGGATTACATAGTAGAACCCAATATAGGTAGTTATTCTGTTTGAAGACTATATGAATTTAAACAAAGAATGATCAAAAGAGATACAGAAGGTCACTACATACTGGTTAGGGGAAAACTTCAAGAGAAAGAGATAACAATCATAAATATACATGCACCAAATATGGGAGCACTCAGCTATGTAAGACAAATATTAATAGAAGTGAAAAATCAAATAAGCAGTAATACAATTATAATGGGGGACCTTAACACCACATTATCACAAAGAGACAGATCAATTAGACAAAAACTCAGCAAAGAAATAACAGAACTGAATCAAAATTGTGAACAAATGGACTTAGTAGACATGCACAGAGTGGTCCATCCAATAGCATCAGAATACACAGTCTTTTCAGCTGCACATGGGACATTCTCTAAAATAGATGATATATTAGCCCATAGAACATTATTAAGTAATTGCAAGGGAATTGAAATTATCCCATGTATATTACCTGACAACAGTGCAATGAAATTGAAAATTAATGACAAAAGAAACCACAAGAGCTCCATAAACACATAGAAATTAAACACCACCCTACTGAACAATCAACGGATCACAGAGAAATTTGAAAAGAAATTAAACAATACATAAAATCAAATGAAAATGCAAATGCAACTTACCAGGACCTGTGGGGCACTATGAAAGCAGTCCTCAGAAGGGAATGTATAGTGATGAATGCTCATATCAGGAAAACAGAATGAGCACAAATAAACAACTTAATGCTGCAGCTCAAATTTATAGAAAAAGAACAAGTCAAGACCAAAGCCCAATGAAGAGAGGAAATTACAAAGATCAGAGCAGAAATTAATGCAACTGAGACTAAGAAAACAATACAAAGAATTAATGAATCAAAGTTTGCTCTTTGAAAGAATAAATAAAATTGATAAATAAAAGAAGGAAAGAAAAACTCAAATTCATGCAATAAGGAAGGAAAAGGGTGAAATCACTACAGAGTCTGTGTAAATACAGATCATCAATACCTACTTTGAAAAATTACTCTCAGAAGATCAAAGAAGAAGAAATGGACAGATTCCTAGAAACATGAATTTCCAAAGCTGGATCAAGAAGATATAAATTCTGAATAACTCAATACCAGTTAATGAAATTGAAAACATAATTAAAAACTTACCAACAAAAAAGTACAAGTCCTGATGGATTCACAGATGAGTTCTACAAGAAATTTAGAAAGGTTTAACACCAATACTCCTCAAACACGTTAATGAAATTAAAAGGGAAGCAATTCTCCTAACTCATTCCTGGAGGTATTACTCTAATACCAAAACCAGAGAAAGACCCAACCAAAAACGAAAATTACAGGGCAATCTCCCTATTAAACATAGATGCAAAAATCCTCAATAAAATGCTAGCAAACAAAATGCAGCAAATCATCAAGAAGATTATACAACATGACCAAGTGGAATTCATCCCAGTAATGCAAGGATGCTTCTACATATGCAAATCAATAAATGTAATACACCATATCAACAGAGCAGAAGACAATAATCACATGATCATCACAATAGATGAAGAGAAAGCTTTTGATAAAGTGAAACACTCATTCATGGTTAACACAGAAAATCAGAAAACATGGTCTCTACCTCAATTTGATAAAAGCCATCTTTGATAAATCAACAGCCAATATCACACTTAGTGTTCAAAAGCTGAACGCTTTCACTCTAAAATCAGGGACAAGAAAAGGCTGACTACTATCACCTCTCCTATTCAACACAGTTCTGCAAACATTAGCTGGAGTAAGTAGACAAGAGGCAGAAATAAAAGGAATAAAGACTGGAATGGAAGAAGTTAAATTATCATTATTCACAGATGACATGGTACTCTACATAGAAGACCCCAAAAACTCCACAAACAGACTTCTAGATTTAATAAGCAAATTCAGCAGCATAGCTGGGTACAAAATCAATACTCAAGAGTCAATAGTATTCCCATACACAAACAACAAACTCACTGAGAGAGAAAGTAGAGAAACCACACCCTCCACAGTACTATCTAAAAAAATGAAATATTTAGGAATCAATCTAACAAAGAAAGTAAAAGACTTACACATTGAAAATTATAGTATTCTGAAAAAAGAAATTGAAGAGGATTTCAGAAAATGGAAAGATATCTCTTGCTTATAGTTGGGAAGAACCAACATTGTGAAAATGGCCATACTCTCAAAACTTTTATACAGATTTAATGCAATCTCAATCAAAATACCATTAGCATACCTAACAGATCTAAAGAAAGCATTCCTAAAATTCATGTGGAGCCATTAAAGACCTAGAATAGCAAAGGCAATCCCGGGCAACAAAGGCAAGGCAGGAGGCATCACAATCCCAGACTTGAAATTATACTACAAAGCTGCTACAATAATATCAGCATGGCACTGGCAAAATAACACACCTGAGGGCCAGTGAAATGGAACAGAAGATACAGACACAACCACAAACACACTCAGCCACCTTATCTTTGACAAAGGAGTCAAACATGTTCACTGAAAGAAAGGTAGCCTCTTTAATAAGTAGCATTTGAAAAACTGACTTTCTACATGCAGAAAACTTAAATTAGACCATGCCTAGCACCATGCACTAAAGTCAAAATGGATCAAAGATCTAAATATTAAGACAAAAACACTAAACCTACTGGAAGACAAATTAGTTAGAAATCCTGAGGATATAGGAGTAGGCTGATAGTTCATGAACAAAAACCAAACTGCACGGGAAGTACTTCAAAGAATCAACAACTAGGATCTCATGTTAAAAAGTTTTTGCACATTCAAAGAAATCACCAACAGGGTGAAAAGGAAACCCACAGATTGAGAAATGTCCCTCAGACAAAGGACTTTTATCTAGAACATATAAAGAACTAAAAAAATCAGGTCCCCCAAAGTTAAAGACCCAATCCAAAAATGGGCATCTGAGATGAAAACACAGTTCTCAGATGAAGAAATACAAATGGCAAATAAATATATGAAAAAATGTTCGACTCTCTATTGGCACAAACAGAAAACAAGCGCAAGCTGGGAGACCCAGCCAGATCCACCTTTGGCTGCTGGCTGCCACCATCAGAAGGCTTGCTTCTCGTGGGCAGCCAGCACAAGCAGGGACACTCAGTCAGGTAAGCCCTGTGTATGCACAGACCACCATTGGAGACCCTTGCTTCCTTTGGGCAACCATCACCAACTGGGAGAATCAGACAAACAGCCTCCTGTGTGCCTGCCACCATTGTGGGTGTCCTGGTGTAGACATACAGGCTGAGAGAAAAAGAGGCCCACCACAATGCACCCCTGGCCATTGGGGAAGCCCAAGTGTAGTGCACAGGTCTAGAGAAGTCTTCCACACACCCTGCTACTTCCCTGGGAACATGGGTTAAGAGAAACCCAGGAGCCGGTCCCATCTCCCCTATACTGCAGAGAGGCAGGCAATGTGGGAAGTTCCTGGGACCCCACAACCAGCTTGTTGGGAGGAACCCAGGAGAATGTCAAGATGAAGGAGTAAAAGGCAATCTCAGACCTCCAGACCACACAGAACAAGTCTGAGAGATATAGTCATAGAAGAAAATGGAAGTCACATACCTGAAATCTTCTAGAGGATAGCAACCAAAGTAAAGAAACAACTTCATGAGACTGTAAAAGTAATCAGATAAGAAATAATGCCTCAGGTAAAAGAAGAAACCACAAACATAATGAAAGAATTGCTAAGCATATCTAAAGAAGACATAGATGAAAAGAGGAGCATAGGAAATTGATGCAAACCTTGAATGAACATTATAGAAAGGAATTACAATGCACAAAACAGATTCAAAGAGATATCCAGGAAATTAAAAAGTTGATCAAAAGCTGGCAATACTGCTTGAAAGAGACTGAAGATAGACTTTCAGACCTTGAAGACAGAATTGCAGCTAATGATCATGAAAGGAAAGATCTCTTAAAAATAACAACTGCAAGACTACTCAAAGAAACATAATTTAAGAGTGATAGGTATCAGTGAAGAAGCAGGGGTCAACACAAATGAAATAAAAAGATTATTTATAGAAGTAGTAGCAGAAAAATTCCCAAACATGGGAAAAGGCTCTTGTACACAGATAAGCGAGGCATGTAGAACTCCAACTAGCCATAACCAAAGTTAATCTACATCCAGACATATAATAATCAAGACCCCAGAAATTCAGCACAGGAACAGAATATTAAAACCTGTTAGAGAAAAGAAGCAGATCACCTATAAAGGAAAAACAATCAGAATCATGGCAGACTTGTCAACACAAACCATCAAGTCATAGTCAGACCTGAGGGCCAGTGAGATGGAACAGAAGTCAAGAAGAATTTGGAGTGAAGAATTGCAAATCCTGAAAGAAAACAACTTCTAACCCAGACTGATGTACCCCGCAAACCTATTTCAAAATTGATGGAAAAATAAGATACTTCCATGATACAGAACAACTGAAGGAATTCATGACCACCAAACCAACCCTACAGAGAGTGCTGAAGGATATTCTACAGAGAGATAAAGGTGATCATGGTTCCAGTAACAGCAGCAGAAGGGGATCACCAAACAGGGCAGGCGATTGAATGAAGGGGAAAAGTGGAGGGCCAACAACAGGAGGATAGCATGGCAGAGATGAACTATTGCATACCAGTTGCAACCATTAATGTAGATGGCCTCAATTCAGCAATAAAAAGACACAGGGAGAGTGGATCAAGATTTTTCTGTATATACTGTATACCAGAAACACATTTAACTCAAAAGGAAATTCATAGACTGAAAATCAGAGGAGAGAAAATAAGTGTTTCACATGCCAGGAGACCAGAAAAAAGCAAGGGTGACTTGCCCATCAACTGCAGAATGGATAAGCAAGATACGATATTTTCATACAATGGAAAGCTACTCAACTATAAAGTAGAATAATCTTGAGGCTCTTGTAGGTAAATGGATGCAACTGGAGATCATGTTCATGGGTGAAATGGTTTGAAGTCATACAGGTAAACCCTAGCATAAAAAACAGAAGGAGTTAGTGGGATCCAAAAAGCACAATAGATATTATGAAAGTAATAGGGGAGGAAACACCTAGGAGTGAAGGTGGTGACCGCTGTTAATTTCTTATTGTCTTGTCTTGAACTCTTGTAACGTTTTCATAATTTTGTTAGGTTCCGTTTTGTTCTTTCTTGTTTTGTTAGATTTTACTGTGTCTGATGGTATGAGCAGCTATTTTGAAGATAACAGGATGTATTATGGTAACCATTGTTGGTTTCCTATTATCTTGTCTTAAAGTCCTATAATGCTTTCATTCTTTTGTTTAACTGGCTTTATTCTGTTTTGTTTTGTTTGATTTTATTATGTGTGATGGTATAAGCAACCATTTTGAAGAAAACAAGACACTGTGGTAACTATTGTTGATTTCCTATCATCTTGTTTTGAAGTCCTATAATACTTTTATTCTTTTGCTTTGATTGGCTGTATAACGTTTTGTTTTATTTGATTTCATTATATGTGACAGTATGGACAGTTATTTTGAAGAAAATGAGACATTATAGTAAGCATTGTTCATTTCCTGTTATCTTGTTTTGAAGGCCTATTGTGTTCATTGTTTTGTTTTGACTGGTTTTATTCTGTTTTTTATTATTTGATTTCATAATGTGTGAAGGTATAGACAGCTATTTTGAAGAGAACAAGAGACATTATGGTAGCCATTGCTGATTTCCTGTTGTCTTGTTTTGAAGTCCCATCATGCTTTTGTTTTGATTCATTTTATACTATTTTGTTTTGATTTTATTGTATTTGAAGGTATGGACAATTATTTCAAAGAAAATAAGAGACATTATGGTAGCCACTGTTGATTTCTTGTCTTCTTTTGAAGTTCTGTGTTACTTGCATTGTTCTGTTCTGAGTTGCATTGTTCTGTTTTGTTTTGTTTTATTCTCTTTAAAATAAAATAAAAAAGAAAAAATGCTCAATATCATTGGTCATTTGAAAAATGCAAATCAGAACAACACTGAGAAGCTGGGCGTGGTGGCTCATGCCTTTAATCCCAGCACTCGGGAGGCTGAGGTAGGAGAAGCGTTGTGAGTTCAAGGCTGGCTTGGGCTACAATGTGAGCGCAAGGTCGGCCTGAGCTACATAATGCGACCCTGCCTCAAAAAACTAGGGCTGGGAGTTTGGCTCAACAGCTCAAACACCTGTCTGGCAGGCATGAGGCTGTGAGTTCCATCCCTGGTGCTGCAAAAAAAAAAAAAAAAAAAAAAAGAACAACACTGAAATATCATCTCACTCCAGAAAATATGGCTAACACCAAGAAATTAACCAATAACAAATGCTGGTGGGGCTATTGGGAAAAACAAATTCTTCTTCATTTTTGGTGGGAGTGTAGACTGGTACAACCACCATAGAAATCAGTGTGGAAGTTTCTAAAAAATCTAGAATTAGAGGTTCCATTCCACTGAGCTATTGCCCTTTTGGGTATTTTCCTAGAAATATTAAAAACATCATACCACAATGATATATGGGCATTCATGTTTATAACAGCACAATTTTTTATACCTAAATCTTAGAAACAACCCAAATGCCCATCAACTGAGAAATGGATAAAAAAAGATGCGATTTTTTATATAATGGAATACTACTCAGCCACGAAGAACAATAAACTCAAGGCTTTTTTTTTATTTAAGCAGAAAAAAAGACATATATAACAAAGACAAAAAACAAAACAGACAAACAAACGACTAGAGTAAATGCACAACAGTAACATTACAGGTTTGCAAAACAGGACAACAGAAACTTGACAATGGTTGCAATATTGCGTATCATTATCTTTAAAATGGTTGTTTACATTAACAGATATAGACATGTAAAATTGATCTAATCATATCAGTATTAATTGTTCTTTCTCAGTAACAAATACATTCAGCAGTGTGTTCATTTTAGTTATCTTACATATACATATATACAGATTTATATCTTTTCCTTTTCCCTTCCCTCTTTCCCACTTTCCCCTTCCCAGGTACTTTTGCTCTTCAAGCTGTTTTTTACCCTTCCATAGTATTTATTATAGATTTTGGATCATATATACTTTTCCAGTATATGTCCATTTACTTATAAAACTCTCAATGCAATCATTCTTACTTAATAGCTGAGTAGTACTCCATTGTATAAAAATACCACATCTTTTGTATCCATTCTTTGATTGATGGGCACTTGGGTTGTTTCCAAGATCTGGCTATTGCAAATTGGGTTGCTGTAAATGTGAGTGCACAGATATCACTGTGGTATGATGTTTTCAATTCTTCTGGGAAAATGCCCAGAAGAGGGATAGTTGGGTTGAATGCGATCTCTAATCCTAGCTTCTTGAGGAATCTCCACACTGACTTCCATAGTGGTTGAACCAGTCTACACTCCCACCAACAATGGAGAAGAGTTCCTTTTTCCCCACAGCACCTCCAGGATTTGTTGTTGGTTGATTTTTTAATCTTGGCCATTCTTTCTGGAGTGAGATGGAATCACAGTATTGTTTTAATTTGCATTTCCTGAATGACCATTGATGTTGAATATTTTTTCATATTTATTTGCCATTTGTATTTCTTTCTCTGAGAAGTGTGTATTCATCTCAAATGCCCATTTTTGGATTGGGTCCTTGAATTTTAGGGGCCTGATTTCTTTTAATTCTTTACATGTTTTAGATAGAAGCACTTTGTCTGATGAACAATTGGCTAAAATATTTTCCCAGTTCATGGGTTTTCTTTTCACTCTGTTGGAGCTTTCATTTGACATGCAAAAACTTTTTAGTAAGATGAGATCCCAGTTGTTGATTCTGGGAAGTGTTTCCCATGCAATTTGATTTTTGTTCATGAACTCTCTGCCTACTCCTATATCATCGAGATTTTTACCTACTCTGTCTTCTAGTAGGTTTAGTGTCTCTGTTTTAATATTCAGATCTTTGATCCATTTTGACTTTATTTTAGTGCATGGTGATAGGCATGGATCTAGT
The DNA here is from genome assembly GCA_004363535.1 of Dasyprocta punctata. Classification (NCBI taxonomy): domain Eukaryota; kingdom Metazoa; phylum Chordata; class Mammalia; order Rodentia; family Dasyproctidae; genus Dasyprocta; species Dasyprocta punctata. Next base: position 32,248 of record RJWM01021927.1, read on the forward strand.
TTTAGTTTATGGCATACAGAAAGCCAGTTTTTCCAGCACCATTTGTTAAAGAGGCTATCTTTCTTCCAATGCACATGTTTGGCGCCTTTGTCAAAGATGAGGTGGCTAAGTGTGTTTATAGTTGTGGGTGTATCTTCTAATCTATTCCATTGATCTTCAGGTCTGTTTTGATTTCAGTACCATGCTGATTTTATCACAGTAGCTTTGTAGTATAGTTTCAAGTCAGGGATTGTGCTGCCTCCTGCCTTCCCTTTGTTGCCCAGAATTGCCTTTGCTATTCTAGGCCTTTTCTGGTTCCAGATGAATTTCAGGAATGCTTTCTCTAGCTCTGCGAGGTAGGCAAGTGGTATTTTGATTGGGATTGCACTAAATCTGTATGATAATTTTGGGACAATGACCATTTTCATGATGTTTGTTCTTCCTGTACATGAACAGGGAATATCTTTCTATTTTATGAAATCTTCTCCGATTTCCTTCTTTAGAGTAATGTGGTTTTCACTGCATAGATCTTTTACTTCCTTTGTTAGATTGATTCCTAAGTATTTCATTTTTTTGGATGTTATAGTGAAGGGTGTGGTTTCCCTTATTTCTCTCTCGGTGACTTTGTTGTTTGGGTACAGGAATGCTATTGATTTTTGAATGTTCACCTTGTATCCAGCAACATTACTGAATTTGGTTATTATTTCTAAAAGTCTTCTAATGGATTTTTGGGGGTCTTCTATGTAGAGTATCATATCGTCTGCAAATAATGATAATTTCACTTCTTCCTTTCCTATCCTTATTCCCTTTATTTCTTTCTCTTGTCTAATTGCTCTGGCTAATATTTCCAGAAATATATTGAATAGAAGTAGTGTTAATGGACATCCTTGTCTTGTTCCTGATATTAGATTGAAAGTTTTCAGTTTTTCTCCATTTAGTAAGATGTTGGCTGTTGGTTTATGATATATGGCTTTTATCAGGTTGAGGTAGAGACCATCTATTCTGAATTTCTGTAGGGTTTTTATCATGAATGGGTGTTGGATTTTTTCAAAAGCTTTTTCTGCATCTATTGAGATGATCATGTGGTTCTTGTCCTTGGCCCTGTTGATATGGTGTATTACATTTATTGATTTCTGTATGTTAAACCATCCCTGCATTCCTGGGATGAATCCCACTTGATCGTGGTGTATAATCTTTCTGATAACTTGCTGTATTCTATTTGCCAGTATTTTATTGAGGATATTTGCATCTCTGTTCATTAGGGAGATTGGCCTGTAATTTTCTTTTTTGCTTGGGCCTTTCTCTGGTTTTGGTATTAGGGTAATACTTGTTTCCAGGAATGAGTTAGGGAGACTTGCTTCCCTTTCGATTTCATTGAAGAGTTTGAGGAGTGTTGGCAGTAAGTCTTCCCTAAATTTCTTGTAGAAATCAGCAGTGAATCCATCAGGGCCCAGGCTTTTCTTTCTTGGTAGGGTCCTAATTACGTTTTCAATTTCATTAGCTGAAATTGGGTTATTCAGCAGCTTTACATCTTCTTGACTCAGCTTTGGTAATTCATAGGTTTCTAGGACTCTGTCCATTTCTTCTGTGTTATCAAATCTATGTGAGTAAAGGTTTTCGAAGTAGGTGTTGATGATGTTTGTATTTCCTCTGGGTCTGTAGTGATTTCACCCTTTTCATTTCTTATTGCATGAATCTGAGTTATTTCTTTCCTCTTTTTGATAAGGTTGGCTAGGGGCTTATCAATTTTATTTACTCTTTCAAAGAACCAACTCTTCGATTCATTAATTCTTTGTATTGTTTTCTTAGTTTCAATTGCATTAATTTCTGCTCTAATCTTAATAATTTCCTCCCTTCTTTGGGCTTTGGACTTAACTTGCTCTTCTTTTTCTAGGAGTTTGAGGTGCAGCATGAGGTTGTTTAGGTGTGTTCTTTCTGTTTTTCTGATGTGTGAGTTTAGTGTTATAAATTTCCCTCTGAGGACTGCTTTCATTGTATCCCACAGGTTCCAGTAATTTGTATTTGCATTTTCATTCAATTGTAGATATTGTTTAATTTCTTCTTTAACCTCTTCTGTGACCCATTGCTTATTTAGGAGAGTATTATTTAATTTCCATGTGTTTATGCAGTTATTGTAGGTTTTTTTGTCATTCATTTCCCATTTTACTGCGCTATGGTCAGATAATATGCATGGAATTATTTCAGTTCCTTTGCATTTACTTAAGCATGTTTTGTGGACCAGTATATGAT
>RJWM01021928.1:0-34526 GCA_004363535.1 Dasyprocta punctata
TTGTTCTTTCCTGCACCTTCATTTCAGAAGACAGAGGCAGCCCCTTGACCTGTTTCACAAGATTCCTCAGGGTTTGCCTGACTCCTCCAAGATTTGTTATGTGGGTGTGGTTGGACCATCAGGTACATTGTTGGGGTTCTGATTTTCATATTTTGGAGTTGCCAGTTTTGTGTTTGTTACTTCACTCTTGCAACAGAACAATAATTCAGCAGTCCTAAAAGACATTCAAGAGACAAGTCGATCAGACTAGATGACCTTGATCTTTGGATCCAGATATGCTTGATCCTAAGCTCACATCACAGTCCTACTCTTGGGCATCCAGGGCGTCCTAGGCATGGACAAGATCATTTGTGGGCCCCAAATGTGAGATGGAACAGTCAAGATTAAAGAGTCAACAACATTTAACAAATTCATCCCCTTAACATTTACTGTAGACACAGGGCACTTTCATACTAAGAAGTTGCAAGATAGAACAGTCAATACTTGAGAGTCAACAACATTTAACGAAGATTCACCCCCTTAACGTTTACTTTAGATGCAGGGAGAAGCACACAAGGCAGGAATGGATTTCTCCGGTCACTATCACCATCACTATCAAACACTGACAGGCCCACAATTGTTCATGACCCACATCAGTGTTTTCTTTCTCTTTCTCTGTACCGGGGACTGAACCAAGGGCCCTCACACTTTTTAACTTTGTACTTTTAAGATAGGGTCTCACTGAGTTCCAAGTCACCCAGACTGGGCTTGAACCTATGAACCTCCCACAGTGCTGGGATTTTTAGAGTAGACCACCATGCCTAGCTCCCTGCTGCCCTTCTCATATAGACATAAACCTATCATAACCACTGTTAGGTTTAATCAGAATGAAGTTACATCTCAATGTGTGCTCAGAATGAGTGAGAAGGGGTGACCAATAAGAAAAGAGAACCATAGGTGTAGGACCATGGCTCCCACAAGTCAAGTGAAGAAAATGATTTGAGGTTAGCTAGAAAGGAACAGAAGCTTAAATGAATGTGAAGTTAAAAGTTAAATTGCAGCAACCCAGGTAGCAAGAGAAGAATTGAGGAAACTGAACAAGTCAAAAGCCTGAAGTCTAGTTCAGGCAGACTACTCAGAATGAAGAGGAAATGGAAAGTACTAGAAAACATCGAACAAGAAACAGAACAGATAATTCAGGAAAGTAGCTACTGAGAGAAACCCTTCCTCAAGTTCCAGAAGTACACAATTCACTGTCGGGACTGGCTTTCATTCACGCAGGTTTAAAAAAAAAGCCTCTTTTCCACAGTCCTGCCACGGTTTCTATTTTGATTTTCCAAACATTCTAAAACTTAAACAATCACAGAAGTTAGAAGGATGGTACAAGGACTACTCCTAGCAACCACTTAGATTTAACAACTGTCGACATGTGTACATTTGAAGTTTCTCCCTGCACCATATGTCACTGTCAGACATCGGACCTTTGATGCTTCAGAGTACTTTTCCTCAGAATAAAGACAGTCTTCTAAAAAGCTGCAATTCAATTATTGTATTAAAAAGTTAACAATTCCTGGGCAGGAGGTGCAGTTCAGTGGTAAAGCACATGCTTAGCATGGGCAAGACACTGGATTCAATCTCCAGCACCAAAATAATAATGATAATAAAAATAATCCCATACTATAATTTAATGTGCAACCCATATTACAGTCTCCCAACGGTCCCCCAAATGACTCTTAAGGCTGATTTTTTCTGCTCTTCATCATCTTCCTTATTGTGGTTGTTTTGCATCAGGATGTAAAGAAAGTGAGCACACCAGATTTGATCAATGTGGTTCTTTAAATTCCTTTAATCATTGACTCTAGAACATTTTCTACCAATGTGGTTCTTTAAATTCCTTTAATCATTGACTCTAGAACATTTTCTACCACCTACATGCTAAGCGATATTATCAAGAATCCAGGGAAGTTTTCAAATGAGATTTCCCATATTCTGGACTTATCTGATTCTACCTTCATGTCCCTGTTTAATTTGTTCCTAGTTTACCCTTTAAATTTCCTATAAATTGAAGAATAGGTCTAGAGGCTTGATTAGATTCAGGTCAAATATTTTTGGCAAGAACATTGTGGAAGTGATATTGCATACCTTATGTTGGATCCTATCAGGATGAATATGTAGTCTCACTATTCATCCTCAGCCGAGTTTGGTCACTTCAGTCATGTTGTGATGGCAGATATCTCCATTGTAAAGCCACTTGTACCCCAGGCAAGTAATAACTCTAGAGAGATATCAGCACATGTGGGCACTATGTCTTGGAACAACACTCTACTCCTAGATCCGGTACCCACTGACATTCCTTGTTGATAACAATCGGTATATGAACAGTCCATGAAGTGTAAAATGCCTACAAGACGACTGAACATATGGAATAGCATGCTGAATAGAATTAAAATGATTCCTAAAGTTTTGCTGAGGTCTCCCCCTATTTAGACTCAGCTGTTTCCAGAGTCACGAGCCCTTCAAGAAACACCATCCTGAAGCAATGAGCAAAGAATCTCTTGCTTTGGGCTGCCACCTCTGTAAAAAGAGAATGCAAGGCACTTCAGTCTTTCCAAAGAAATTTTGTTCTGACCTTCATCCCTGACCACAAGCAAGAAAGAGCTAACTAATCAGGAAGATGCGTGTGGCCATGTTCAAAATCAGGTATTTGGACAGTGTGTTTCCCCCATGACAAGGAAATAGTGCAAGCTCGGGCTTCCTGTTCCCCTCACACTGGGTTGGTTCTCAGAGTACACCCAGCAAGAGGCATTTTTCTAGAATGCTCAGTTCTAAATCACTACTTCTTTCAAAATAGTACCTTGCCCTACTGTTCAAAAACAGGTTTCTTTGAAAGACACAAGTGATCGCTTCACCGAGCAGTTTAGCCTATGCGTGGTCTTAGGAAACTGCTCTTTTTCAAATCTTAGGAAGTTTTGGTGAATGACTGCAAAGACTGTCTCCTGCAGACTCGCATATTCAAATCACTGGATTATCTCAAAACACATCTTTTTTAAGACACCTGCTGCTGAAAACTTCTGCTCTGATTCTGGAGCATTCTGATTCATCCCGTAACAAGCGAGAAAAGTTTACTTTGATCCACATAAGAAGGAAGCACAGACCCTCCAGCACAGAGCCAAGACTCTTTCAGGGGAGGTCGGTCATGTGGAAATACTGCCACAAACACAGCACACAGCAGAGCTGGAACTGCGCTGGGAGCCGGGCAGGAGGCTGCAGGGGAGGGTGCGGGGCAGGGACAGCGCAGGTCACTTCTCTGGCTTGAGGAATCAGGAACGGTGTCTCCGGGGGACTCCCCCAGAATGGAAAATGATTCCCCATGTGGAAATGGACTCCTGGGAAGTCGGCCAGGGCTGAGTCACCAGGTCACCACGCAGGTCCGAAGGCAGGCTATGCTCTTCAAACTGTGCTTTCATAACTCCCTAGAGAGCGCTATCATTATTTTGGGGGAATTCCTTTATAAATCTTGTGGGATTTTTATTTTTAAAAGGTATTTTAAGATTATGCAAATGTAAATTCACTTTAGTTTCATTTTAGGGCGTGCATTCGTTCTGGAAAGAGAAAGGGGTCATATTATCGAGCAAACAGTTGCCACAGAAAGCTTAGACTCCTGATGAGTGGGGAATTTGGATTCACTGCTCCGGAGAGCAGATGCTGGCTAAATGCTGAACCGACAAATTCTTCAGATTTCATATATACATAAAGGCCTATAGTGTCTCTTTTCAACGGTTAACCCTACCCTGCCCCCACCGGTCCTTTGTCCTTGCCCTGTGTGGCCTACTTACCAACAAACTAGCTTCTCAACAGCATTTCATTTGCCTCGTGCACAAGTGAATACAGATTTGCCAGAGACTAACTTTACCGTGACTCAGAAAAACCCAACTAAACAAAACATTCTAACGATTTACAAAGGAGCGGCCCAGAAGCTCTTCACGGAAGAAATTTATTGCCAATTGCATAATCTCATCACTGGCACCATCCACGCAGCACCTTGGGCATGGAAGCCAATTCTTAGTTTGAAAATAAAATTCAGAGGGAGGGAAAAGCAGCCTGACGTTTCTGGTGCACATCAAAATCATGCAATCTTTTTCTAAATACATAACTGGCAATGTTATTTTTAATAATGAAGGGAAATGACACTCTTCTCTCTTTTAAAGAGTTTAGATCTGGAAAAATGTCTGAAGATTCTATTCTCGAGAATTCCAAGAATGTATTTTAACCTTATCCTCTTTTGCTTTTCCTTCTCCCCATGAAACAATAACAACAAAAGCCAGGCTACAGGAGTAGCTCAGTGGTAGAGCAGTTGCTTAACCATGAGTGAGGCCCTAGGTTCAGTCCTTAGAGCTACAAAAAAAAAAAAAAAAAAATCTGTGCCATCTCTTAGTATGTGACTTTGAAGCAAGTGGACATGGATGTTATCTTTGCTGCTGAAGCACAGCAGCTTAACAAAATGGCCTCCTTGCTCCAAGACACCAAACACAATTCAACAAATGGATTTCCTTCCGGGTCACTTTGAAATCCCCTTGCCCTGAGAACGATTACTTCCTTTCTGCTTTGCATCTGACACAGCAGGGTCTGCTTGATGAGGAATCACACTAGGATGCTGACCCACTGAACACAGATCATCTGAATTATAGCATTGCCCCCTGAAGGTGTAGCAAAAATAACTGGAAGAGAAGAGCCTGGGAAAAGAGTCAGACTGAAAACAGATGCCACTGATAATGCCAAACATTGTCACCCAATGTTTGATTTCTTCTGCTCCCAGCACCGTCCTTGTCATCAGAAGTAGCATGAACATTTGCAGAATGGTGCAGGTCACAGCACCAAGGTATTCTGACAGAAGGTTACATGACAAACGAGCTCATCGTGCAACTGCTGTAAGAATTGTAAATGTGGTAGTAAATGACATTTTAAAATAGAAGTTATAAGGGGTCATTATTTTGGACTGGCTCTTGCACTAGGCCCCAGAAAGACCAAACTAAGAACAAAATGGCATCACCAAACTGAAACTAAGTTATTGTCTGGCCTTCAGAGAAATTAGGAGAGAGAGACAGAGACGGAGACAGAGAGACAGAGAATCACAACCGAGTTTCTCAAACTTGTTTGAATCAGTATGGCAATAAAGGTCTCTCTCCTTTAATCTCTACCAAAAAAGTAATCTAAAGGAAACTTTCCCATTATCCCTAACCCTAACCCCAACCCTAACCCCAACCCTAACCCTAACCCTCCTGTCCCCTCCCTTACAAGGAAAGTGACTTTGAAATGACCAGTCTGCTTTGGGTTTGTGTTTTCTTCAGTCCTTTTCTCTCAGCTCACTGAAACATTTTCTCTATTGATGAAGTGTTGCCAGATTCTAGAATTACAAATGAAGTCAAATGGAGATCCCTACACTTGTTGTGGTTTTGTCTTTTGACAATTGCGTCAGCTTTTCATCTCTGTGACAGAACACCTGTGATGAACAGCTTATAAGGAAGAAAGGTTTATTTTTGGCTCCTGGTTTGAGACGCTTTAGTCTGTGGTTACTTGGTCAGGTTGTTTTTTTAGAAAAGAAGGAAGAAAAAGAGAGAGAAAAAATGAAACAAGGAATTAAAGTAATTACTGAGTACCAATTTATAAATGGTCAGTGAGCACTTCCAGGAGCAGACAATCCTGCAGGGGTGGTCAGTATCAAGGTTCTTGGGTCAGACTAATGGAATTCAATCCTGGTATTGACATAAACATGTGATTTAACCTCACTCCACCTCAATTTCTTCATCTGTAAAATGGGGATGACCAAAACACCAGTCTCACAGTGTGCAACCCAGAGGAAGTCCTCTGCGTGGTCCCTGAGAACAAGTCATAAGTCCTGGTTACTATCACTGCTGCTATGGTCACCCCCACTATGCCCCTCCCCCCCACCCCAGCTAATCTCCTAACAATTGCACCTTCTTTTCTTCTGAAGATCTCTGGACAAGGATATAGGAATTTCCTCTTCAAAGAAGCTTTGGCTATAACATAAATAAAATATTGTATAATAATTAAACAGAAAGTTAAAACAAAGTCAACATTTCCACAATGGGCAACCACAGTGCAAGCTGACTTTCTTCTAATACCCAGAAGTTTTCCTTGACTGTTAACTTTTTAAAGTCATCTCCTTTACAATCTTGTTGACCAAACAAGAATTCAGAAATTAAGTTGTTATGTGGTTTCCTAAGAGTCCAAATTTACATAGTCAAAGAAAAAGGAAGAGAATTAGGATGGAAGTACTAGATGGCTTGTTAGAAAGCAGGAAATATTGTTAGATCAAATAGAAGCGATTGACACAATTGTTCCTTAAATTTCTCTTCTTCCTTGTACTGGATTTTTTTGTTGTTGTTGTTGAGTTGATTTTTGTTAAGTAAAATGTTTTAGGTCATATTTGTAGTCACTGTACACTTTCACAGATGGAACAAGCATGCATCAAGATTCAATGCTTTATCTAAATAAATTCACCAAATAACTAATTAGTGTTAAACAAAAGTAGCACGAAAGATGAAGTTAAAGCAAATATTAAGAAAAACAAATTCTCTGATTAAGTAGCCTAATCAACCCCTTTTGACCACTAGCAAAGAACCAAGATAATTGTGAATCCTCTTTTTCACCAATTATGAAGCTCTGCCTATGTTCCTAAAAGGTCCACAAGGTTTACTACCCTCCTGGGTGGGTTTCCCTGAGCTGTGGTTGACCCACCTCTCACGGTCACATCTTCCCAAAGCTAATGGATTCTGTGGTTGAGTTTTCTTCCTACAGAAAACACAGTTGTAAAGGGTCTGGGGTGTGGACCAGTCTAAATGAAAGGCACAGCAAAACGAGCTGACTGCCAGCCACAGGAGCCCTCCAGTGGTCTGCTGCATTCTCGTCATTCTTCTGCAGAACCACCTATAGAATCAGTCTGACTTGCATAGTATCCTAAGTATTAAATCTGCCACTAATTCCTATCACCCACTGTGAGTCATAAACCATTGAGTCCAGGACTCCATTCAGTTTCCGAGAGCTAATAATTTAAAAATATAAATGATTTCACAAAAGCTTAGTTTTACTCCAACTAGAAACATATGGTGGCTTTGGTTGTTGCTTTTGATCTCGTTGCTAGTGCACAGTACTGATATATGTGCATCTCATCAGCTTCAGAAGGGAAGCTCTAATCTCATGTGTCCTAACTTTCTTAAGCAAGGTGAAGAAAATATTTTAACCAAAGAAACTCACAAGGCTATGGCAAAAATAGACTGAGAAATCACTGGGCTAGCGCTCAGGGGCTGAGAATAGACCTGTTCCAATCTAGTCTCTCCAAAACAGAGATACAGTAGTAGTATCAGCCGGGCCAGGGAAGTTATTCTTAGAAAAACAAAGCAAAAGGTACAAATCCACTTCTTAGAGCAGAGGTTTTCAGCGTTTTATTTTCTTGTTTTTACTGGTTTCCACAGTGTATGTGTGTGTGTGTGTGTGTGTGTGTGTGTGTGTGTATATATATACATATACATACACTTGGACCTAGTACACAGACACATAAGCTGAAACAAAGACTTCTTCACTCAATGTTTTCCTCAACCACAACCAATACACAATTGTGTTCTCTAATTTATTTGCATTTTGTTTATAAATGTTGGTGTGAATTACTGTGTTTGTTTTCCGACTTGGTGACAAAACACCTAAGGTAAGCAATTTATAAGGAGGAAAGATTTATTTTGGCTCAATATTGTGAAGGTTACAGTTCATGGTTGCTTAATTCTCTTACTTTTGAGTCTGTGTTGAGACAACACAATATGGCAGCAGCAATATGAGGTGAAGCCCTCGTGTCATGCAGCCAGGAGGCAAAGAGAAAGAGGAAAGGGCCGGGTGTACATATCCCCTTCAAATCCCTTCCTGCAATGACCTACCTTCCTCCCACTAGGCCCTATACCTTAAAGGTCCCACCACATCCTAGTAACACCATAGCCTGGGGACCAAGCCTTTAACATACAAGCCATTGGGATCTCTTATCCAAATCATACCAGTTAGTATGATTTCACTACTCACTGTGATTTGAAAAACTGTGTCCTAGAAACTCATTTTCGACACAGCTAGGATAATTCTAACTAAACTAACCTAACAGTAGTCTGTGGATATTCCCACCCAACATTGGGGATGAGGAACTCGATCAGATACTGTGCCATTCAGTTTTCTGTCACTGTAATGAATACCTGAAATAATCATCTTATACAGAAGAAAGGTGGAACCTGGATCACTCAACTTGGGGCTGTCAGTTACAGTGTAAAGCTGGGTAAATAAAAGGAAGGAACAGAATAAGGACACACAGCGGAGGCCGAGATGCGCCAGCGCCTCTGCTCCACCACCCTTTCTCGCTGCCAGAATTTTACCAACCAGTTAAAAACATGAGTGTTTATTTCCTGGGTAAACCAAATGGTCTCGGAAAAAAAGAAAACTTTAGATATTACAATGTGTTTTATCTTGAAGAAAAATGCCTGGCTCACCACTCACCCTGCTTTGGATCCCCACCCATCCTAAAGCAGCCTCCAAACCCAGAGATTCGAATCAGCTCAGAACCTCCAGGTATTTTTTATAAGACTCCAAGTTGAGGAACTGAGTCACCAAAATAGGAACCCAAAGAAACAGAGACCATGGAGGAAAAGAAGAAAACTTTAAAAATAAAAACTAAGAAACTGATTATTCTCCTTAAAAGAGAGAGAGAGAGAGAGAGAGAGAGAGAGAGAGAGAGAGAGAGAAGACATTGAATACATAAAGCCAGAACAAAATGCTTTTAAAATTAAATAATCAGAAAATAAGATCATTAGAATTTTAATAAACAATTGGAAGATAAAGTCAAAGAAAGGTGGGGGGGCGGGGAGATAGCTGACAATTGGGAGAAAGTACACAAGAAAATACTGTTTTTCATGACATATCTTAGAACTAGTTGAATGTTCAAATATTTATACATAGCACTTGATTAGAAATAAATATTAACACAATCTGAAATAGTGTAAAACTTTTAAAGAGAAAAGATCAATTTAAAAATCCGCAGGCAAACGGGAGGAGGGCAGTGCTCCGGATTCCTCTCCAAGGCAGAGGCGGTGGTTTTGAATCTCAGCAGCTGGAGGACCCTGAGTAACTCCTCCCCTCCCTGGGCCTCAGCTTCCTCAACCGTGGAACAAACGTCACGATTCTTCCTTTGGAGGTCGGGGTGAAATCCCAATGAAGTGATGCATGGTCCTTCCTTTAATGAGAAAGCAATACACAGAGATGAAAAGGAAGCAAGAGGGTCTGCAAGTCACAGGAGACAATGAATATTTTTGTCATGGATTAGCTTCTGTTTTTTCCTACCTCCTCTTAGAACCTCGTCATCTAGCACAGTGTGGCACATTTCAATGGAAATCTGTTGGGTGACATAGAGGTGTCTTAAAAAACACCGCGGGGTTGTCTTTGTGGCTCTCCCCTAGGGCAGATGTAATTGGCCGAATTGAAGACATTGTGGTACACCTCTCACGGTTTCTCCGTGGACCTGTCTCTGCCGCTTGTCTCATTTCTGTGATTGCCTCAGCCCATCTTGCACCTCGTGGCCCAATTTTGCACAGCCACGCCCTAACCCTGACGCCTCGCCCTGTCTTGCACACAGATGCCCTCCTCTCGCCGTCTTGAAGCCTCTTCTGAGTGATTAGTGATTCTGGGCCAGAAGAGGAGCAAGGGCTGCTGCCTGTGGGGCTGGACCCTGCAGCCAAGAAAGCACAATGGGAACACTCTTTTGAGGATACTCTATAGAGACTTCACCACAGGAAACGAAGGTACTTTCCCAGCACACTGATGGCAGGACTGAAGAACCACAGGGACATTTAGAAGCTGTTGCAGTGGCTGGTCACAGAGTCAGGTCACCCTGACTTCTCACCAGCTGGTACTTCCAGGAACACCACAAGGGCGGGTTCAGGTTTCATGCAGCATCCTGAGTGTGATGTCCTGGTTGGAGGGAAAAGCTTTTGAAACCTTTCCTCACTAACATCCATCCACTGTATGAGATGCATTCCCCTAACCAGCTGGTGCCATACCTGTGCTAGCAGAACTCTGGTATATGGTAACTGCCCTTGGCCAATGGCAGTTTGACAAACATGGGTCCTAGACTGAATCTGAATGAAGATCTGCCTCTGGGGAAGTCCTCTCTCCCTGAAGCAAGAGGCGCTAAGAGAGGGGAACCCTTTTCCCAAGACTTCCTGGTCTCCTTCTTGGGCTGTTGCCAATGCATGAAAGATGGAGTAGTACCAAGCTAAAAAAAAAAAAAAAAAAAAAAAAAAAAAAAAAAAAAAAAAAAAAAAAAAAAAAAAAAAAAAGGCCCAACCCTGGGTGCTGTCACAGAGCCACTCTGGGCCCATCCTAGTGCTCAGAGCCAAGGGTCATCGGGTCTTCTGTTGCTTGCAACCCAAATGATCCTAAGTGACACAATGTGTGTGCCACTGATCAAGTAACGCAAATCAGTCACACTGCACCTGTAATGTCTGAGAGGCACTGATTCTCTTCTTAAAAACTCAACTCCAGACTGGTATTCAGGACATTCTGATGACAATGACATCTGTGGTCAGAACTGGATGACTCTGGTCCCTCATGAAAGAGCTGAGGCAGGCTGGCAGACACACTCACAGCCTGAAGAGCACACATGGTGACAGACCATGGTCACAACATGAGTTACTTTCCTCCCAAAGCCCAGGGAGCTGACTCCACACTGAGCACTCCAGAGACAGGTAGAGAGTTTCCTGGGCTGGCTCTGTGACAGCCCCTGTATCCTCCTGCAAAGATGAAAGCCACCAGGGCATCCTCTTCCGGAGTAGCAGAAACCTTCCAACACACTGGCCTGCTCACAGGGAGAGACGATGCTATCTGGACTCTGTCCTTCACACAGTCTCACCATCTGTGGCCTGAGGTTCTAGCACCCAGCCTGGGGTGCTATCGGAGGTGGAGGAATCATTAGGAAGTGGAACCTAGACAGAAGCAGGCACATGCTTTGGAAATGCAGGTTTTCTTCACAGTGGTGGGTACAAGTCTCCTCTTGAGTGCTGTCTGAACAGTCACAGGAGGAAATCAGGTGAAGCCTTTGAGGACGATCAAGACAAAGTTCTGAACACTGGTGGCAGAAACGTTCCCTAGCCAGGTCCTAAACCAGAGATCTAGCACTTTCATTCAGAAAGTACACCAGGGCCCAAGATCCTCCTTTTAAAAAGAGAATCCTGAATGTCTTTCAACACATGGTAATTGATATAAATATTGAAATCCATTAATTGTTCCAGAAGAATTTTATAAAGAGTCTTCAGTTTGGAGCAAGCCAGCCTGCCTCCCTGGTGAGTCTGCATGACCTCCACCACGCGGAACTCAGCGGGAGAACTACGTGCCTTCTGTGAGCCCTCCATGTTGGGTGAGAGGCGGCAACCAGAAGCAAGCCAGCCCGCCTCCCTGGTGAGTCTGCGTGACCTCCACCGCGCGGAACCCAGGGGGAGAACTATGTGCCTTCTGCGAACCCTCCATGTTGGGGCGAGAGGCCGCAACCAGAAGCAAGCCAGTCTGCCTCCCTGGTGAATCTGCGCAACCGTGCAGACTCCAGGAGGAGAGAAAGAGTGGTGTCCCATAGGCCTACCAGTGCGAGGGCTATGAATCAAGGACCTCTCTCCCCACCCCAGCATCCTGCCCGCCCGGAAGAACCTGCTGGGTTCATGACAACTGGGTTGCAAATACTTGTATTGCTGGATTGTTTTGCAGCCCACAGTCTCAGCATTTCTTGGGTAGATGACATTTTCTAGTGTGGCAAATAGGTGGGATTGTCCTCTGTCTTGTCTTTGAGCCCCAATATTATTGTCATTGGTTTGCTTAATTTTGTTTATTTTTCGTTTCCTTTTTTTTTTTTTTTCATTTCACATCCTGTTTTTATTGGTTTTATTGTGTTTTGTTTTTGGTTTGTTTTTGCTATGCCTGATGGAATGGTCAACTATTCTGAAAGTAACAAGATACAATATAGTAACTATGGTTTTCATAGTATCTCTGTCTGAAGTTCTATGCCAGTTCTACTGCTTTGTTTTGATTGTTCTGTTATCTTTTGTTGCATTTCACTATCTTTGAAATAAAATTTAAAAAAAATATTAAGGGAAAATCTTCCAATAGAAGGAAAAGAATACCACATGGAAATATGAATCTATAAAAAGGAATGAAAAATGGTGACAACAGTAAATATAAGAAGCAAATGTTTTTAACTTATGAAAAAACATTTTAAAAGATACTTGTCTAATTAGAGAAACATTAATTGTAAAAATGTGCTACTTATAACAAATAGAGAAATAAATTTTATGATAGCAATAGTACAAATGATAACAGGAAGACAATTTTAATTTTTTACAATGTATGTGAGTTATATTGTGATAAGCCAAATATATATATCATAAATCATTAGAAAAACTGAGGAATTGTTATTAACACAATAATGGAGATAAAATACAATCCCAAAATATTATATTAATATAAAAGGAAACAGGAACAGAAAAAAGGAGGACAGATAAAAGGGACAGATAAATTCCAATATGAGTAAATTTATGAACAACTATACCAATAAAATGCTAAATGTGAATGATTTATGAATTTCAATTAAAAAGCAGAGAATTCACTTTTGATAATCAAAAATATGGCTCAACTATATGCTATCATTAAAAAATTCAGCTTAAAAACATTGGAAATCAGTATGAAAAAATATACTATAGAATCATTAATTAAATGAAGACAGAGTGGGTATATTAATATCCATTTGATCTTGTTTTGTAAACCTATAATGTTACTATTGTGGATTTGCTGTTGTCGTTTGTTTGTCTCTTTTGCTTTTTGTCTATCTTATATGTGTCTTTTTTCTCTTAAATAAAAAAAAAAAGAAAAAAAGAGTCTTCAGTTTGGTTTGTTTATTATCTCTCATCAGTTGAACTCTGGAGACTGATAGTTACATCTTTATTCCTAAGTCTAATCACAATTTTATAAAAGTGTTTGTCTTGGCTTTGTAGCAAATCTAGATTTTATGGATTGATAAGAAGGTACTTAAATAAATTACCTAATTGCACCATCCTGCTTTACACTAGGTGGTGGAAAATTCCAAACTTGTTAGGACCCTGGGAGCAGAAAAGAGAACCATGCTACATCCAAAAGTTTTGGTGTTTTATAAAATATACTCTAGATAGAAAATTAAAGTCCCAGCTCAAGCAGAAAAAACAAAAGGACAAAATGTTAGCTAACAATAGTAATGATGGAAAGAATAAAGACCAAATGCATTCCCAGAGCAGAGTGCTATAGCTTGGGTCTAGGATGTCCTCCAAAGGTTCACGTGGTAAAGACTTGGTCTCCAGCCTGGAATGCTATCAGGAGGTGGAGGAACCGTTAGGAAGTAGAGCCTAGAGGGAAGCAGTTACACTGATCAAAAATACAGTGAATGTTTAATTTTTAAAACATTTGTTATAGTAAAAGACACATTGCTGTGAATCCCCCCTCAAGATTCTCTCCCTCTCTTTGAATACATTTATGCTGTCATTCTTGCCACTTTCTGAAGCAGTTGTGGTAGTCCTCTTTCAATGCATGCTGCTGCCGAGTGCCATCCAATGGAAAAGAAGGGCCATAAAAACATGATGCTGTGTCCTCATCCACCTTATTGGCCAGATCTGGTGCCACGCAACTTCTAGCTCTGCCCCAAAATCAAAAGGACCATGAAAGGTCAACAGTTTTAATCAATTCAGGACATCATGGCAACCATGACAGCTCAACTAAACATGCTTAGGAAACCTATTTGGATGTAAGTTGCCAGGTGTCATTTTTGGGAAAGGCTGTCTCTACACAGAGATAATGTATTTCCTGTTCATGAAGGGTGCTATATTTGGGATCCGGAATATCTTCCAATGGTTCATTTGTTTAAGATTTTGTCCCCAACTAGTGGCCTTACTGGCAGGTGAGGCCTGGTGAGAGGAATCCAATCCCTGGGGACATATCCTCAGAGGGGCCAGTGAAGCCCTGGTCCCCTCTGCTCTCTTCTACTTCCAGCCCTGGGGTAAGGTCTTCCTTCACAAGTGCTCCCACTATGATGCACTCTCTCAATACAGGCCCAAAATCAATGAGCCAATCAGTGATAGACTTAAACCTTCAAACTGCAAACCCAAATAAGCTGTGAACCCAAATAAGCTCCTCCCCATTTTAAATCGACTATCCCAGGTATTTTGTCACAGCAATGGGAAGCTGACTCAATTAGAGGATCACAAAACTTTTTCACCTGTGATGTGACAGTGAGATTGTGTGGTTACTATTGTTGACGCGCTTATTTAACAAAATAGAGTTGGGGCATCTAAATTAGTCTTTTTGAGTTTGAGGGGAACTTAGATGGTCCATGAAATCCAAATGTCTTGGGAATCTTACACTATTTCATGGTTATTTTAATAGCTTCTCAAATGTCTTTCCATCTTCAAGATCTCTCTCCATCCAATTTGCACATCACTGCCAAATCAATGTTGCTAAAATGTTGTTAAATATATTGCAGTACAACCTTGTTAAGACCTTCCAGGACTTTGAAATGATTGATAAATGAAATAAAAAGGACTCAACCACCACAAACAACTCCAAGCTGACTTTCCACCATCCTCCTGCCTCTGCCCACCCCACCATGTGCTCCAGATGAGGTTCTTTCCTGCCTTTCCCAACCCTGCCTCTTCCCTCTGTGCTGCCCCTCTCCAGCCTACCCACATCACACGGGAATTCCTCCACAAAGTACTCCGGTCCTGTCAGCCAAAATGAGTCTTTCTTGACTCTAGATTCCTTTTATGAAAATATCTGTACACTCTTAGGACACTTGCTCCAAGCAGTAAGAGGTTGTGCTGTGTTGCCTGTTTCTTACCCACCCCTTAATTACAGGCCCTTGAGGGTTATCACCACACCTGGAGGCAGCAGGGGAGAGGTGGAGTCCTGGAACACGGGATCCAAACAGGACTCTGTCCTGTGAGATTTAGGGATGTTAGCGGACTGCTGTGATCCTCCATTTGTTCACCTTTAAAGTGGAACTGATAGCCCAACTGCCCAGCATCACCGTGAGGTGTCCGAGACGACCCTTGCAAAGTCCCTGGGATGTAGCCTGGGTTAATAAATGCCAACCTCCTTCCTTGCCTGCATACTCTGCACACTCACAAAATACCTGTCCAGCTGAGAACCTGGTGGATGCAGAAGTCAAAAGAGAGGCTTATTTGGAGGCTAGCATGAGATCTCACTGTGAGATTAATGTTTGTATTTTTTGCAATTGCCAACTTAGCTCTGGAGGAAGTCGTGATAGGAGTGTTCAAAATCATTACAGCAAAGCAAGCACATCAGAAGTTCTCTGCTTTTTGAAGTGGCTGCCATCAATAACAATGCTTATGAGGAAAGATGAGTCCCACGTATTTCTTCTTTTAAACAATGTCATGGCCATACCTCATAGTTGGACCAGTTTGGTTTCCACCGCCTCTCCATTCTGTTTGACCTTGGTGGACTGGCTACTGGCTACTGGCTAAGTGGCTTAAATTTGAGCAAAATATCAGGACATATTGAGATGCCCAGAATGGACCATCTTCCCCTGAAATTCCTGATGAGTAAAAGCTGACATCCATCTGGGTAGAGCAACTTTTTAAGACTTATGACTGAGAATAACCATAAACATAAGAAGCAGTTATATCCCATTTTCTTCCAAACAAAAATCAGGCGAGACGGTAGAATGTGTCTGGGGTGCGCCAGAGGGCACAGACTTCAGGCATCAGAGACAGCATCAGTGACACTTGCCAGTGTGCAGAGCTCTGCTCAGCAGCGGGCACCATTCTAAACTGCGCTTCACCTTTGTTCTCATTTCCAGAGTGGGGATGAAGCGCAGCAGAAGTGGGCAGTATCTGTTTCACACTCAGCGCCCCGCTTTCTCTCCAGCAGTTGCCCCTCATCCTCCTGGTCTCCAGGCCACACCCTCTGCCCCCCTCTCCCTCTCTCCCTCTCAGGCCCCAGCCCCTCCGCTTCCCCGTTGCCAGGATGCTGTCACTGGCCTTCCTGCCAGCTGCCTGTTCGTCTAACAAGCCCAAGCCCTCGCCACTCTCCCAGACGCCTGCCTTTCAGAATCGCATTCCACCCCCGGGTGTTCCGCAGACAGGACACAGATGGATGAGAAGAAAAATCAGAATAACTGAAAACAGAAAAAAAAAATTCAGGGGCCCAAGCCCTTTACCTCTGCTCAATAGACAGCCACTAAAACCATGGTACAGATGTCTACTTTTTAAAAATTCAGTTCATTTCTATGCATTTCAAACCCATGGACCAAGTCACAACCATTGCACATAATGTGTTTAATGCTTCTTTCATTTAAAAAAAAAATCTTACAAATAAGGTCTGCAGTAGTAAGAGAATTAACACACTCGATTCTGAGGATGATCGAGGCAACCTCATGTGTTCTTTTTCTACAGGACGAGACACAGCTGTCGTGCCTTAGTCACAGGATTATGGTGCTTTGCTGTCATGACAATAGTCCTGCTTCAGTTTCTTTCCTGTGCCTGACTATCTAGGGCTCCAGGAAACCAAGCGTGCTCACCGGCACCCTGGGAGGTGGTGTGACCTTCAGAGAGAGGACGACAGATTTCCCTCTCGCGTTCTCCTCACCCACAGAGGCCATTCAGCACTGGGTGACCATTGCTGCTGAGCAAAGGCTCCAGGAGGTGGGAGGTGACATTCAGTGGCATCCACAGACTAAGGTTAGGGGTGCACGACCCTAGATGGTGTTGCGGTTACTACTTTACTTTTCTACTCTGCTCTCCACCATGGCCCACCGTGCACTTGTCCGTCCATCCATCCATCCATCCATTCACAGTTGTTGGAGAAGACGACTCACCTGGCTCACACCTGTGCCTTCACCCTCTCCCCGTGCTGTGCCTCAGAACATAAAGGAAGATGCAGGACATCAGATGGACAGGGAAGGGGACAGCAGCATTGGTTCATCCACTGGAAGATGTGACCTGGAGGCCATCTCCCTTTCCTCTCCCCTCCCTGTCCTGACTGTATAGAAAGAGGGTGGAAAGGGCCCCTTCCATAGCTCACCACCTTTCCTTGGACGTCTGTTGCACAGCGATGCAAGATTCGAACCCAGGGCCCCATGTCTGCTGTGACCGCACACCCTCCAGCAGGACAGCCCACAGCCTTGCTGTGGCTCCACATTGTACGGTTGGGTAAAGGAAGTGTCAGAGTCATTTCACACACTGCCCAGCACATATCCACATATCAGGGTTCTCTGCGAGGATCGCCCGACACCAGTCACGTCACCTGCTTGGCTGAGCTGGGCCCAGGGTGGCGGAGGCTCCTGTCCCTCACGGGCCGCACAGGCAGGACCCACAGCCCTCTCACCTCCCACCTCGGGGCTTCCCCGGTTCCTCTGCAGAGCCCATGCGGGGCCTCCTCCCTGCGCAGGCGCGCTGCGTCTCTTCCAAGACGCGTGCTGGGCTGCAGAAGAGCCGGGCAGGTGGAGACCACTGACTCAGCTCACGCCCGCTGGCTCTGTGCGCCGTGACTCACAGCACAGCCCCTGTGGCTGTCTTAGGATCTGGCTTTCTTTTGCTGGAAAATCCGGGTGCGTCAGCTTTGGCCTCGAGCTCCGGGTTTCAGTGAAGCCAGGCTAAGGCAGGGAGGGATGTAGAGAAAGGCGAGGAGGTGGCCGTGAAGGGAGCCTGGAGCACAGCATCCCCTGGCTTTTACCTGCAAGGCAAGTGCACGGCCTTGTATTTAAGCTACAGCTCCATGGGCCCCTCTGATCTGCACAGGTCCTAATCCAGGCAGAGTGGGTGTGGATTGTCTCTGAGCTTCGATCTCTGGCAGATCTCTGTCAGTCACCGGGCATCATTAAGACACTTCTCTCCCCCAGCCCCAGTCCACTCTCCCTGACTCTGCTGCATCCCGATCCACGCATCATTCCTCCAAAGGAAGTGGAGCTGGTGCCAGGCTTCCTTCTCTGCTGACCTACCTGGCATCTGAAGGCTGCAGGGACAGTGTCTCTGGGAGGTCATATGATTCGCCTAAGGGCAAGAGAAGGAAGTCCCTGGTCTCCTGGGGTCCTGTGCATTAGGTAGCACTGTCATTTCACTTCCACCTTTCCTAGTTGGTACTGTTTGGAAGTCACCGCATTTCTGATTGTCCTCTGAGGCACTCGTTCTGTGGGTTGCCTTTTCTGCTGACTTGGATTTATGAATGGTCTGTGTCAACTGGACACGGTGGTATATCTATAATCCCACCTACTTGGGAGGCCTGCTTGAGCCCAGAAGTTTGGGACCAGCCTGGGAAAAATAACGAGACCTCATCTCAAACACACACATGCATGCACGCACACACACACTAAAATAAAATAATAGAGAAGAAAAGATTCTGTGTCTGGCATGAGACAAGGTATGCACAAGAGTGATCGGTGTCCAGACAGAAGTTCTAGGAAGCAGTGGTGGTTTGAGGCAACTCTTTCCTTCATCTTGGAATGGGAAGAGCTGAGAATGATGCTGAAATGAGGATGACACAGAGAAGACACCAGCCCGCCCATCAGGGACACGCAGTAAGGAAGAGTAGAACCACAGGCCCCACCTTCCCAGTTACGCCTTCGGTTACCCATGGTCACCTGCAATCCCAAATAGTAAGAGGAAAATTCCAGAGATAAACAACTCCTAGGTCTTACCTTGCAAAACATTTTGAGTAGCATGATGAACCCTCCTATGACCCTGCCCCATTCTGCCTGGAACATGAATCACTCCCTTGTCTGGCAAATCCGTGTTGTATGCGCCACCTGCCCATTAGTCATTGATAGCGTCTTGGATTAGTAGATGGATTGTTGTGGTGTCACAGTACCTGTGTTCAAGTCATCCTTGTTTTACTTGACAAAGCCCCTCTTGGCACAGGAAGAGTGCTGCAAAGGAGCCCCAGGTCAGAACCTACAGGGGGGCACAGTAACTCTGCTACTAAGTGGTGTGCTGCAGGACCTAGAGGAAAAAATCACCATATAGATAGAGTTCAGTACTATCTGGGCTTTAGTGCATCCACTAGGGAGTCTAAGAATACCCTCTGTGGGGAAGCAGAGACTGCTGCAAGCCTTTGAATTTGAAGTCACTGATTTGGAGGAATGTTTGTCTACCGCAACACAGCCCAACCCTGTCTGACTACCACATGCATTCAATGGACAGGTCTTGTTCAAAGATTCTGGCTCATTTTGAATTTTTTTTTTTTTTTGTACTGGGAATGCTTGCTCTCACTGTACCTCTCTGAAGGAGCCCACTGTCATAAATTCCACCAGCCCCTAGGTCCAGAGAGCTGGTGACTCCTGTGTGAACAAAACAGGAAGAAATAAGTCCATCCCTCTGCAGTATCTGGAAACAATAGTTCTCCAGAAAGGGATGAGATGAGCACCTTTATAACCACTCTGGATGTATCTATCCTGAGATCTGTGTTAGTAAGCTTTCCATCACTGGAGATAATCAACTTTTTCAAGGAAAGGTCTATTCTGGCTCACATTCTGGAGGTTGCAGTCTAGCATGGGTGGCCCCACTGCTTTGGGCCTGTGTGAAGCAGCACATTATGGTGGGAGCACATGGTAACAGGAAACCCCTTGCTTTGTAGCCAGGAAATAGGAAGAGAGAAGAAGAGGTAGGCCAATTTCACCTTCAAGACCACATCCCTCAGTGAGCTCAATTCCTCCCACTAGACCCCGGCTCTTAAATGTTCTACCACCTCCTAAGAACACAAAGGGCTGAGAACCTTGCCTTTAACACAAGGGCATTTGGGGGTCACTTACCCAAACCATAGCAGGATGGAAAGAGGATTTACCTCTGTAGGAGAGCCCCATGCAAGATTCCCCTTTATTTGTGAAAACTCACCAAAACCAGGGATATATTTCCTGGTCACACACAGGAGGAGTAAACATGTTGAGGCCAACATGGAATCATCCCTCAAAACTATAAGCTCTTTGATTAAAAAAGAAACTTTTGCTCCTTTTGAGCTTGTAATCTTTGTGAAATCTCTGTGCACTGCAGCTCTATTTAGAGCTAGCATTACCTTTGTTGGGACACCCTCACCCCCACCCCCACCCCACCCAAGGAAGTTCTCCTACTGCCCAGCGCCCCATGCACCTTTCCATTGTCAGGGGACCTTGTCTGGTCCTCTCTGCCTTTGCAAACCCCACACCCACCTTCCCCATGCAACTTTGATACCTACCTCCCTGCCCGGCCATAGAGTTTTACTTAATGTCAAGCCATCAACAGAAACCCTAACACTTAATTATGCGATTAACTGTCTCAATGTGCCATTTCCTTATCCAGCAGCTGTGTAAAACCTTGTAAAATAGCAGGAATCACAGCTCATTTTCTTTTATTTTCATCCTGCCCCCTCCCAGCAAGGATTTTTCTGCCAGTGTTATAAGTCACTCGGCCAAACTCTGTCTGCTTTATTTCACATAGGGATTGGATGGAAGGCGATTTTCTAAGTTTACTAAAAAAGATTTTGAAGGTCAAAGCATCCACAACTAACATCACAGGGCCACAATGAGGCCTCCACATGCCATTTGCCAGGGGAATGGCCCCATTTCTTCCCTCAAAGCCAGTTGCCCCTTCTGCCTCTGTGATCGCAGAGTCACCTGTGGGAAGTGCTCCGAGGTGCTGCGTGTTCCAGCGTGGGACTCCAGCGCCTTTCCTCTCCTGTGCACTCTGTCTTCTACAGACTCCCTTGCAACTCTTCTGACCTCCTTTGACTTGCTGCGTGCTTCCGTAAATTTTCTTTTGTTCTGCTGATACAGTGGGGTGAGGGATGGAATGGCCAGGGATTAATGGGAACCCGAATAGGGGGTCCTGTCTTTTTTTGTTTGTTTGTTTTGTCTTTTTGTCTATTTGAGACAGGGTCTAGCTATGCAGTTCAAGACTGGCCTTGAGCTCACTTTGTAGCCCAGGCTGATCTCAAACTTGCGATGGTTCTCCTACCTCAGCCTCCTGAGTGCTGGGATTACAGGCGTGCACCCCCACGCCTGGTGACCGGTCTTGTCTTGATTGCTCTGAGCCTCAGATCCCATTAACAAAATGGGACCAAGTGGACACTAACAGAGCTCAGAGGCTCCCTCCAGCTTTGGCTGTGCACAGCTTCAGCTCCAGCCCTGCTCAGAGGTCCCTGGGTCTGCACTCCGATTGGCCTTTGGGCCGTGGCTCTTTGCTTTCTTAATGGTGTTGGTAGTTAGGGGAAAAGCTGCCTCTTAGAGTCCTTCGGGTTGTAGAAGCAGGAGTTCTGGACTTCTCTGCTGACCTCTGACCTCACAGAGCCCATGCACTGGAGCTGCCTCTTTTTATGTGCCAATCCTTTGGGCAAAGATTCGTGAACCATTGGACATTCACACTCAAGTTAAAATGATCATAATATTCACTACGACAGAAGTGAACTCCTCCCCCGTCTGCTTGCTGAATTAAAACACACAGAGAGAAAGAAACAGCAGAGCAGAAAGGGGTAGGAGAGCTAATGGGCCTTCTTTTCAATGTGATAAAAATGCTTTCCAATGGTTGATCACAGAAGTGGCCGTGAGTACACTAAGACACACTGGCTTAGGGGGCTGCATGACCACAGGAAACATCTCAACAAAGCCATTTCGGACGGACAGGGGAACCCCATCAGAGACACACATCTCCCTGTGCTGCCGATGGAGGCTGGGAGAAAACACACACGGACACAGCCCTAGCAAAGGGGCAGAGATGGGCGTGGGACCGTAGGCTGGGGGGAGCTCACGACAATGAGAGTTGGAGCCCAGCTGGGTATCTGGGACTGCACTGGTTAATCGCAGGGTCCAAAGTGGCAGGTTGTCAACCAGGCTGTCTCTCCCCTATCCAGTTATGCAGAGACTCTGGACAGGGAGGAGGCTGAGCCAGGCTGCCCATGGCATGGGTCCCTGCCCATCCCAGGACCCCTCAGCCTCCGCCCCTCTCTCCTGCCAGGAGCATAGTGCGAGGGGTCCTGGGGCACTCAGGGCTTCAGAGAAGTGAAAAGAGCACTCCTCCCAAAGATACAGAGAGATGGATGGGTGAAAGACAGACAGACAGACAGACAGATAGATAGATAAGAAAGATAGGCAGATATGGAGATAGAGATATGGAAATAGATATGACAGAGAGATAGTGGTACAAAGAGATGGAGACAGATAGATAGGAGATAGAAAGATGGGGATAGAAATCTTCGCTGATCTCAATGGGTAAATATGGTGAGCTTATTGCAATAGCAAATAAAATAAAAGCCCTGCATTATTTGAATAGCAACTGGACCCAGTTCTAGCTATGTGACGCTCAGCAGCTACCATGGCAGCCACGTGAGATGAGTGTGCAACGCCTGGCACAATTCCAGGCACACCGTAAACCTCAAAGCTCATTAGCGGTGTTAACTCCCACCTTTGTCTGATGATGATGATGATGATGACGATGATCTCGTTTTCCATACCAGGATGCAGAGAGTCTCCGAGACAGCAGGGAAGGTGGCCTGGGTCTCTGGCCTGGTGTCAGTTTCCATCCCGCAGGCCGGGTTCTGACCTGGACCTGGGGGAGCCGTGTCCCCTGGGGGGCTGTGCCCAGCGAGCTCCTCCAGCCCCGCTCCATGTGGGTGCAAGGCAAGCAGAAGCCCAGTGTGGTTCTGACCCAAGGGAACACTCAGAAGAAAACCTCTGAATGAGACGGGGCCTTATTTTAGTGCCCGAGGGGACACTTTCCGGGCTGCTGAGGGGATCCAGGGGCAGCGCTCCCGGCATTGTGAACATGGGTGTGTATGTGCGTGTGTGCGTGCGTGCGTGTGTGTGTGTGTGTGAGACTGTCCACTCCCGGCATCCCTGTCCACATCCTCGCTCAGAAGTTCCCGGTGACTAACAAGGGATCAACGTTAATCACGTCACTGTGAGTCACAGTCTTTTCCTGCTATGGAAAGGTAAAGAGGTTTAAGGAAAAGATGCTTTGGTTTGGAAACAAAAAAACCAGAAACATTCCTGAGAAAATGACCCAGTGCCAGGAGGAGGGTAGGACGGAGCTGGGGACCCGGAGGCCGGGCAGGGCTGGGAGGCGGTGGGGTTAAGTGGGTTCTTCCCAGGTGAAGTGGAGGCCGGAGGTCAGGCTCAGCCCTGTCCTAGACGGCTCCTCCCTGCTCCCTCCGGGCTGGTTTCCTCTAGGACTTTGTTCCAGCAAGGGCTTCTTTGGGAACAGAAGAATCCCGGGCAGCCTGGGCTGGGATTGGAGTCTATGTGAGACCCACAGGCTGCATAGCCAAGGAGGAAAAGGAGGAGGAGGAAGACGAGCGGAAAAGGGAGCAGGAGGGGTGAGAGGAGGAGGAGAGGGGAGGGGAAAGGGGAGGCGGGGCCGTCTCCAGCCTCCTCCAGAGAAAACCTCTGTCTCTCTTTATCACATCGAGTGGGTCAGCCCAGGGATCCAGTAACAAGGAAGGGTGGGGCGCAGTGGGGGACAGGACAATAGCTCAGTTGTTGTTGAAGGCTCCCCCTCCTCACCACCGTCATTGCTTCTTCCGAGCCAGAAATCCACCCCCAGAGGTGCACACAAAGCTGTCATTAACGGGAACCCGAGCAAACCTGGGCAGCAGAAGAACCAGCTGCCCCTGCCCAGTCATTCAGCTCCGAACAGGTGTCCGTGCTTTAAAACGTCCCGTTTTATTGGCCCCACTGGCAACTCTTCAGCAGCAGCAGTGAGGACCACAGCCAGACCACTCCCAAGGAGGTGGTTTTTAAGATCAAACTAGGTCTTGGCCAATCTGCCTTTCTCTATCTAATTTGCATTCACTCCCAGCTCAGAGGTAAAAGTGAAAACGCGGCACACGTATAGTAAGACTGTTTCCTTTTCAACCATGATGTATGGCGGGGAGGGGGCTTTTATAGCAGAAGAACTCAAACTCAGCATCCAGACCAAGAAAGGGAAAGGAGCATTTCAGAATGAGGCTTCAGACACCTGCTTGGTCAAGTACATCCAGAAGAGGAGGCTGGAAATCCCTCCGAAACAGTCTGTAGTGTTTTTGCATCTACAGTTCCAAGGGCTGGTGAGTCTGGGTCTGTGAGTCACACGCCATTGAAGGTCAATCCCACACGCCTGGCCCATGACATCAGACCGACAGGCTTGAATCAGGTCTGTGCCTGAGGGACCCTGAGCCGCGGTTTCTTATTCCGCAGAACGAGGACCACAGTTGTACCTACCACTCGCAGGCACGACCTGTTGAGTATTTAGAGCAGCGCTTGACGGACACGGAAGGACTTGATGGACCAGATGAAGGTGTCGCCGACGTCGCTGGTGTTACAAGTGGCGAAGCAGATTCGGAGGACTGGTGCAAACCTTGGGTAGTTCATTGTCAAGTCCCAAACCGAGGCTCTTGGCTCATGGTACAGGGGGCTCAGATTTTTTTTTTTCAATGAACACTTTAAATGTATCCATTTAAAGGCTCTGCTATTATTACAGCGGGAGTCGTGACAAATGATGTGAGCAGCAGCCAGCCCAGGTCACCACAGAAGCAGCCTTGGCCCCGGCAGGTTGGGGACCCTTAGAGAAGGGGGCTGTGAGGCCACAGTGTAGCCCCAGTCCCGAGGTCGCCTGCCTGGAGTTTCCCGTGACATTCTAGCAGGGAAGAAGCAAAGCCTTCCACACTGAGCTCACTGCATTCCGCAGTGGCCCTGGGCATCCTCCAAGGCCATAAAAGCCAAGGGATTTGCCCAGCTCACATGATGGATGAGTAGCTAAATCGAGACTCAAAGACTCAAATCCTGCTCCTGGCTCCAGGCCCAGCACTCTTCCCTCTGGACCACACTCCCTTGGCCATATAAACATGGTCTTTGGAGGACAGAAAAGTTGGAGGCAGAAGGAGAAGGTTCAGGAACAAAGGGGACCCTTCACAGTGAGGGAAGAAACGTGTCTTAGGCTATAGACCACTATGGTCTGCATAGTGTGTTTTGAAATCAGCAAGCATTTTAACTATCAGGACTATTCAGAGCTAGCTAGCTAGCATCCAGGGCCAGGTTATCAAGGACATGGATTTTTGGGATATGAAATTTCCACCACCTCCCAGTGACACAATGGGCTGGAGTTTGGGCCCTTAACACATGGGTCTCATGAGACATTTTGGATCCAAACTACAGCATCTAACGAGTACCCAAAGTGCTGGTCAGTGACATGATTCACTCACCTGCATGGGAGGGCAGGAAAGAAACGTCTAAGGAAATTTAAAATACTGAAGGCAAAATGATATGCAGTCAACCCTAGGAATCTCTGGAGATTTGGTCCAAGAGCCCCCCCAGATATACCAAAATCCAGTGTTCAGTTCCTTTACTTAAGGTAGTGTAATGGAACTTACACACACTGTCCCATATACTTTAAAACATCTCTGTAACTTTTATAAGTAGCACATTATAAATGACATGTAAATAGTTGTCGTACTGTATTGTTTAGAGAATAATGAAAAAGGTCTGTACAATTTCAGTATGGATACAAGTTTTTAAAAACTACTTTTGATCTGCAGTTGGTTGAATTCAAGAATACAGAATCCTCTGGTTTAGAGAATCACTTGTACTCAGAAAGAATTGAGAAGAAGTAAGTTTCTGCATATCTCCCAGCTCCCATGACAGAAAAGAAGGAAGGTGACACTCTGTTACTAGTTCCAGAGAGTGTCTCCTCCCTCCCTTCTTCCCTCCCCCTCAACACCCATTCCCCAATCACCTAGGTATTCTACAAATAAAGTACTGCGGGCCCCCACTGGCCTGACTTCGTACCAGTGTTGGAGACATCGTAGATATGAAGGCAACGTTCTTCTTAAATTGGAGTCATACTCAGTAGGAAGCTTACCGTGCAGTCATTACTGAGAAAAATAAAGTGATTTCCTTATAACTACCTTTTTTCACCCCAGGAGCATCCCCACTTCAACAGGTATTTCTTCAAAAATTTTCACAAGTTTCCATTTTCCTCTGGACACAACAAATTCAAGTATAAATAAACAATATGATTCCCATTAGAGAGCAAGTGAATGGCAGAAATAATAATGATAATAACCACAACTCCAACCACAAACATGGTAAAAAAAGAAGAAGAAGAAGAAGAAGAAGAAGAAGAAGAAGAAGAAGAAGAAGAAGAAGAAGAAGAAGAGGAAGAAGAAGAACCCAAGCTCAATTCACAAGTTGAACTAAAATCATGATGTAGGAAAACAAATGCTAAATGGTAAAATTTACCCCTTTCCTACCTCCATCCCCTACCTTATCTCCAGGAAAATCCTGCGTGTGAAAGAGTGTTAAATTAGGTTACATCTCCACAGGCAGAACCAATGAGCTAACTTTGGAGATAGCACAATGGAGTATGTGTATTGATTTTCCTAGAAGAAACCTTAGCTCAACTGTAAGACCAGTCAGGGTAATGGGACCCCTTCGTCCTCCATGAATATTTTTTGATCATGAGAAAACCTGGCTTGCAAAGTACCAGCAGATCAGAGGGCAATGACGTTCCTGCTGTGTGTAGCGTGATACCAAACAGCAAGCTTCTAGGAAATCCGAAGAGATTTGTTTCCCAAGGCCTATGGTGGCTCCAGGTTAGACGGCCCCCACGGGTCACTGTCTTTGGTACCCGGGCCCCACATGAACACTTGCACTTTATACTGTTTCAGAATAGTCGCAGACGGCACTGGATGCCTGAAGCCCCCGCAAACGCTGAGGCTGAACACAGTGGAACTGTTTCCCGTGCTTAAGGAAGCTGCTCTGTCACCTTCCACGTCGTTCATTCCTCAACTCTTCCGGCCTCCGTGGGACAGAGAAGTCACCCTCCTGGGAAGGATGCAGAATTCCAGGGGCCGGCAGCCTTGGCCAATGATAGGGCCTCTCTGAGTTTTTGCTGGCTCTCTTACTTTATGGAGGACCCGAAAGTGCTGAGGTAAAGAAATCTGATTAACTCTGTTTAATTCATCATTTTCTCTACTTAATGGATCAAGGAACGCTTCCTCTAAAATCCATTAACATTGAATTCTGTGAAACATGGTCTTGGAAAATACTAGTAAGAACCTCCCTCCCTCCCTCCCTCTCTCTCTCTCTCTCTCTCTGTCTCCCCCCAACCCCAGTAAAACATACCTAGATCACTAAAGGTGCCTAATCGTGTTAACTGGCTGATAAGTTAAGGAGGAATGACTCAGTGAACTTACCAGAAGCCTTACACACCCCAGTGGAAGCCTTGGCAACCAAAGCACTCCCCACCCACCTTCCTTGTACCTGCAGGAGATAGGACCAGGCTCCAGAAACAAGGCTTTGGGGGGCAGGCCGAGGAAGAGTGGGGACTCTGGGGTTGCACCCGGGTTGGTGTGGCCTTGGGCTCTGTCAGGGACCATGGACAGAATACCTGACTAGCTGATCTGTCTGGTGGATCCCACCTTCTATCAAACGGGCATCTGGCATTTATGCAGTATGAAAAACAAAGTATCCTCCCGGCCCACAATCCCTTATCAAATCCCTGGCAGCAGGCTTGCCAGCAAATTCATCCTTTTTCAGATTTTCAGGAAGATAATGAAATGCACACATCGTATATTGTGTAACACATTCTTGGGACATCTGAAGCACTGATGTTGTCCCATTTTAATACATTAATATTTCTACCAAGAAACATGAATATTCATAGTAGGAGAGAAATATAACCTATAAATAGTTTTGAGTCAGTTCAGGTCAAATTTTGCTACCAAGATGGTATGTAGTATACAAAATACTTCTGGGTTCCATGGCTTCCTATACATTGGGATTGTAGGTAAGAGAGGGTGGGACTTCCCTGTCATGGCAATGATACTTGCTACAAGGAGCCAAGGGTGCTGGTAACTCTGTCACAAATCTAAGAACTTATTATAAGGACAAGAACAGAGGAGGTTGGCATGTCAGTCAATGGTAGAGCACTTTCCTAGCACACCCAGTGTCTGGATTCCATCACTAGCATCACATACACCAAAAAATTTTAAAAGGACAAGAAAATTTCCCATCTCTGGTGAGTCCGACACTCTTATGTGTAAATGAAATCGTCCCTGTTTGATATAGGACCGATGCACTGTGGGTCTGGCTTTCATGTGATTGGCTTGGATTTGGAATACACCATAAAGAGAATCTATACCCTTAAATGATACCCAAGGACTTCCAGTTATTTTAACCCAAGAGTTGTCCCAGAAGTGGGTGTTTCCAAGAAAAAAGCTGTAGTGAGTCATTCATTCATCAGTAAGTTTGAAAAGTGACCCAAGTGCCTACCATGTTGGATGAATTCAGGCTCCATGCCATGGTTCTGAGTCAGTCCGGTGACGATGACACAGTGACTTTCTCACTCCTCTGTGAGCATCTGCGAACCCAAATGCTATCCTTCATGATATCTGGCTTCATGGTTAGGTCGTAACCTAGAAAGAAATTTCAAATGCAGACAGAAAGAGTGTTGCCTGTCACAATTTTCAAGGGGGGTTAACAAATTCTCAAAACATGATCATTATCGGCCTGAATCAATCAAGTATAGAAAGAGAGCGATATGAAACACAGGGCCACTGTGCTCATCAAACAATGGCAGGTATCCCCACCTTGATGATAGCTGTGAATTTCCAGTCTACTGTACTGTTAGAACATAATGCTGGAGGATTTTTGCCTCTGAAATGCTGTGGTTTATCCACTGGTGCCCAAGCCAGGGTGAAGCACCAAGACTTCCTCTTCTCCGCATCACACATCAGGCCACAAAGGCAGTGACACACAGCTCTGAGTGATATTTGGTTTATGCCTTTGCATGGTGCCTGACTTATCATAGTCTTGAATATTTTCAGAGATCAATGGATTTAACAACTTCCTGGGCCTGACTCACTCACCCCCAGGTTTAAAGCCCCTCGCTCAGTGTCAGCCTGTGCCAATTCAGCCAGAGTTCCCAGATAATAGGCCAATTATTGTGTGTCACCAGAAACCTCGTCTCACCACACCACTGAGCTCATTAATCTCAAGCAGGGAATTTCCTAAACCTCACATTCGGCTGGGGATTTAGAACAATGGGTTCCTCTCTATTAATCTTTAACTCCTGCAAAGGAGAAAAGTGCCAATGATGGTGTGCGTTTCTCTCTGTGTCCTCAGCGGTAACAACCCGAGGGAGCTGCGGGAGGTGACGGCACAATGGTAAAGGCATATTACCTCCAGCTCTCAGGTGGCATTAGGTCCCAGAAATTGGGGGAGAGGGGGCAGCAAAGGCACCTCAAGAGGCAAATGCAGAGTATCAGTTAGTTTCCAACCTTGTAACAAATACCTGAGATAATCAACTTGTGAAGAGATAAAATTTACTTCAGCTCACAGGGTTTGAGATTTCAGTATACGGTCGGTTGGCCCCATTGCTTTTGGGGCTGTGGCAAGGCAGCACATCCTGGCAGGAACAAAAAGAAAGAGGGAGAAGAAAAAAGAGCCAAGATACCACTGTCCCTTTCAAGGGCACTCCTCCTCGCCACAAAGACCTAAAGACTTTGTGTGAAGCCCCATCCCTTAAAGGTTCCACTACCTCCCAATACCACTACCTTGGGGACCAAGTCTAAAAACACAAGCCTTTGCAGAATATCCCGAGCCAAGCTACAGCACAGAGGATCAGAAGCAGCCCCCAGCAGCCACAGATTTTGCTGTAACCAAGAAAGAGTTGAACACTCAGTGGCCAGAAGCCTACAGTTCATATCTAGCTCTCTCATTAGCCAGAGATCCCCTTGCTGTCAGGGATTGGCAGCCCATGGGTTGACCATGCAAAGGACACAAAAGCAGAGTAAGATGGCAGTCAGGGGCGACCCCTGAAGAAGAGGCAGCATCTTGGGGCACCAGCATCAACCTCTGGTTAGTGCCTGGAATATAGGAAGCACTGAGCCCTCCTGGCTTCCTTGCTACCCACCCTCTGCCGGTACCAGCTTCCTGACTTTACCATCAGTTGGGTCCTCCCAACCCCTGGTGCTTGTCCCAGGGTGAGGCCATTAAGAAAATCATCTTTCAAACATAGTAGAGGCCACAGCAGGGGCATTGCAAACTCAAGCATCTTCAGTGCCCATGTGCTACCCAGGTTATCCGTGAGGCTGTGCTACTCTATGGATTGTGCCACTTGCGGGAAGGCAGTTAGGAATTGATCTCATGAAGCCAAAAGACCAAATTCACCCCGATTCAGACCTGTGGGTAACTCCACAGCCTCCCTCAAAGTCCTTATAAGAAGCTGGGTCCTTAAGGACAGAAGAAAAATGATCCTCTTTTTTTTTTTTTTTAACATAAAGTATATTGGAAATTTAATCTTTTTAAAAAATATCAAGCATTTTTTTTAAAAGCAGAATGTCCAAAATTGTTTGATAAATAATATCTGAAAAGAACCACACTGTAGAGCTTCAGAGTAGATTCGAGGTGCCCAGAGGTTGGATATGGCAAGGGCTGGAAGCGTGATGGTGGCAGGACAGTCCTGCGTCCTTGCAGGTGGGACGTTCCAGGACTCCGCCACCAGTTAACGTGATACCTGCAGATGCCCTCAACTTCTGAGGGCTCCGCTTTTGATTTTTCAACTTTATGAAGCTGCAAAGGCAACATGTATTCAGTAGAAACCACTCTTCAAATTGGGACCTTTTCCCAGGCCACTGGTGTGTGATGTGATCCAGTTTCCCTCTCTCTCTCTTCTCACCTCTATTCTGGATCTGGAGTGTCCCCCATAGGCCCATGTGCTAAAGGCCTGGTCCCCAGCCTGTGGTGCTATTGGAAAATAGTGGGACCTTTAAGGGGTGGAGCCTAGTGGGAGTAAACTAGGCTTTTGGGCCATGGTCTGGAAGAGGAGATTGAGAACCCACCCTTTCCTGTCTCTGTGTCTTTGCTTCCTGGCCACTATGAGGTGAGCAGCTTTGTTCCAACACATACTCCCGAAGGTGAGGTACCATGATGCCACCGTCTCAAAGGCAATGGGGCCAGAGACCATGGACTGAAATCTCTGAAACCATGAGCCAAAATAAATCTTTTCTCCTTATAAGTTGTTTATTTCAGGTATTTTGTCACAGCAAAAACAGAAATCTGATCTCTCTCTCTCTCTTTTTTACCCATCGCATATATATGCTGGACAATGGCAGTGACCCACACTCCCAGGAAGACACCATCATAAGGAGAAACAACCAACATTCTCTGGAATTGCTAAGCTAAATGTACAGCAGGTTAAGTGAACTAAGTGCATTTTCAACCCAATATTTTCAATTTCTGATGGGTTCGTCTGGACATAACCACATCATTATTGTGTAGGGAAAAACCCGTATGTATACATGCATAAATGGTTCATGTGAAAATGGCAAAATCTGAGTAAATTCTGCAGGTTGTATCAATGGCGGTTTCCAGCATTTGATATAGTATCTGGTTCTGCAAGATAGTAGTTGGGGGAAATGGACTCAGGGTGTGTGGGACATTCTCAGGCACCATTTTGCAACTTCCTGTGAATCTATAGTAATCTCATAATTAGCATTTTGAATGAATCTATATGAATGAATTATATATGCTAATTTCTAAACAGTTAAAGTAAGTACAGATAGATACATGGACAAAGCAAAAATAGTATATATTGCTTTGTTCTGATGTTACCCTCCCATATATCCCTCAATAAGTGATTGGAAAGCTTTTATGCAGATCTACTTCCTGGCAAAACCTCAGGGTGGGCCTGCATACTGTAGTTTTTCTATGAAAAACACTTTCTGGAATTGTGCCACATTCAACCTGTGCAATAATATAGCACAGCCCTGAATTTGGCCCAAGGTCTGAATCTCAGTCACTGTTCCTTTTTTCTGTGTGTTTTGTTTTTTCTTTTTTTCTTCTTGGTTCCATGAACTATTCTGTATATCAAATCCTTTTCTCTACCTCTCTATTCTGTATCTCTTTCTTACCTCCAAACCTGTCTGAATTAGAATAATTACATTTTTGTATCAACATTTATATTTTGATTACAGATAATTCTCCATTTCTCAGTGTCCAGCTCCTCAAACTTCAGACATAAAACACAGTCTCCCTTTAAGTATCCAGTGACCTCTTCCTGAACACTTACAACAGGCTCTAAAGATTGGTTTCTACTTTGTTGCTGCTCTAACAGTGACGGCTCATAAGTCGCATGGGGTCCTCAGAGGATGTGTTCCAGGACCCTGGCAGATACAAATCTAAGGCTGCTCAAGTTCCTTCTACAAATGGGTAGCGTTTGCACAGAATCTACGCACATCCTCTTGAATGCTTTAAACCACATCTTCATGACCTGTAGCACCTGACACAACGCGAATGCCAGGTAGTTGCTGTGCTGCTTAGGAAATAATAGCACGTGCAGCCCCAATCCTTTCTCTGAACGTTTTCCATCGCATCTGGTTGAACTGAACACACAACCTGCAGACGCAGAGCAGCGACTGTGCACCGAGGCGCCACCGTGGTCGGTGCCCTTCAGTCCCCCCAGCGGACCTTCTGTAAGAGGATTTCTGTGCAGAAAGCAGTGGCTTTTCTGTGTGGCTCTGGTGAGAATCCAGGTCCCTGATTCGTTGTCATAAAAAGAACTTGCAGCCCAAGGGAGCAGCCGGTTCTGACTCCTTCACCCATGAGGCCGTCAACCTCGGCCGGTTCTGGACTCGCTCAGCCATTTCAACCTTCCTGAAGTGTGGGCCGACTGCGCCCGTGAGGTTCACAGCGGGGCCAGCCCAGGACAAGCCCGGGGCAAACCCATGAGCGGTGAGCGGGCACAGACTGGAAACAGGTGAGTAATAAGGGCTGAGGAGGTGGTGTAGGGCGCGCTGGGAAGGGGGCCGGCGGATGAGGAGCCCCTTTGTCAGGAGGGTGGGGTGGGTGAGGCTCTGGGGCGGATGGGGAACCCGCCCAGCACTGGTGCCTCCTGGGTCCGCTTCTCCTGCCCTGCTTTCCCATCACACACAGGTGTCAGGGATACACAAAGCCACTTCCTGCGTGGCGAGCTGGGAGGAGGCCAAGAGGTGAGCTCAGGCTTGGCGCTGTCCCCGAGCTCCTGAAAGGAGACTAAGCGTGAAGGTTTCTGTAAAGGTTTGGAGGATGAATAAAAGAAGGTGGGACAGGGTGATCATTAAGCTCCAGGATCCAACATTTTCCTGGAACAACTTTCATTTACACACACACACACACACACACACACACACACACACATGCTCGCACACCTGGGATCGTCTATTCAGAACCAATCACCAACTCCACCTGACCCCCAAACCACACCATCAGCATTTTCCTAGTGCTGTGTGGCAGAGGCCAAAGGATTCAGCATTTCCAGCTTTAGGAAAGGAAACGGGGGGAAGA
Organism: Dasyprocta punctata; assembly: GCA_004363535.1. Taxonomy (NCBI): domain Eukaryota; kingdom Metazoa; phylum Chordata; class Mammalia; order Rodentia; family Dasyproctidae; genus Dasyprocta; species Dasyprocta punctata. The sequence goes on from RJWM01021928.1 coordinate 33,368, forward strand.
AAAAGAGGAAGGGAAAGAAGCTGGCCGAAAAAGAGGATTTTGCTTAGATTGCACTGTTCTGGACTTGAAGGAACAAAAAGGCCACGGAGAGAAGAGGAAGAGGAAGTGGTGAGGGAAAGGGGAACCTCTTCCCCCCTCTGCCATGAGCCAACCCAGCCGCGTCGCTGCCTGGCCGTGGGGCTGCCCTGCCAGGCTTCCTGATCCCCCGGGCCTCTCTTTCCTGGTATGTAAGATGGAGGCAAGGATAACGAGTGAATCTCACAGATTTGGGGGAAGCTTGCTTTGCTGGCATGTGGGAGGCCACAGAGAAACTCCTCTGCACAGGGAGGCCAGGATGCAGAAGCCTTTCCTACAGACCCTCCTGGAAGCCCCTCCACCCCCAGTCCCCCCCATCCCCAGCCCCCAGCGCCCCTTTGCTTCCTCCTCTCTCCCTGCCTTGCAACTCTTTCCAACTCCTTTGTGGGTACCCATGACCCCGCCCACTTTGCTCCCGGAAGCCGCTGAGCTCAGGATCCAGCACTGGGTTTTGAGGCCCGTGCTATAGTTTCTGTATGTGTCCCCCAAAGCCCATGTGTGAAAGGCTCAGTCCCCAACCTTCAATGGAAGCTTTAAGAGGAGAAGCCTCATGTGATAAGATTTGGTGATTTGTTAAAGGGGATTGTGGGACCCTGACCCCTTCCTCCCTCTCTCTCCCTCCCTCTCTGCTTCCTGGTCTCCATGAGGTGAGCAGCCTCCTCTACTATAGACACCCACCATGATGTTCTGCCTCACTACAGACCCAAAGCCAGTGACCATCCAGCCATGGACTGAGACCTCAGAAACCATGAGGCTACATGAACCTTTGCTCCCTGAAAGTTTATTTGTCTCAGGTATTTGCTACAGTAATGGAAAACTGGCTAACACATGAACCAACACAAGATCCAAATCCTTGCCTAACCCCATTCTTTCTTGGGCAAGCACCACCCCCTCTAAAGCTGGGTTTTTCTCACCTACAACCTGTGTCCTATGTGCCACTGCCCAGACCTGGTCACAGCCATGAGGACACCAGGAACACATAGGAAGGCCAGCCCTGAATTCAGCTCCCAAGGTGTTCCACTTAGGTAGTGGCTTCAACCACAATCTATTCGTTAGTGCTGTGGTCACTTGGGTCCTCTCTTGC